>OY796680.1:51858046-51939270 GCA_963680715.1 Tetragnatha montana
AGTTAAAAGGGTTTGAGTCTTTGTTGAGGTTTAATTTCATACCACTAACAGAGTCAGTTTGGTGAACGAATGATGAGGAGTTTCGTGTTTTCGGGATTGAAGAGTTGTTTAGATTCTTTTTTTTTTTACTTTGGATGTATTTTTTTTAACCTCGTTTGTTTTGTTTTATTTAAAAGTTTCTTATATGACATTTTGATGATGAACGAAACTGACATCGCCCTCAAACTTTAAAGATTCAGGCTGAAGAATGACGAAATAATAAAATGAAGTCAATACTTTCCATTTCATTTCCAAATCGAGAAATAACACAATTAAAAAGATGTCTACATGATAGAAATATTTACCTACTGTTACATATAGGGGAAAGTGCCCCAATGTAGAGAACTACTTTTATACTTCCAATTTACGCTTGACAGCAAAGTGATTTTGTAAATTATTTCCCACCTGATTCGAAAAAGTCACTGATTTTTTATGGAAAAAAAATGTAATTGTAAAATTGTAAAAATTGTAAATTTAGTGTAATTGTAATTGTAGTAATTGTAATTGTTATTGCCTAAAAAAGCATTTTACTTAAAATTCAAAATGTGCCTAATATGCGATACCATACTCATAATATGAGACACCGATGTTCTCAATATGAGATAGTCTCATATTGGGAAATAATATTAAACATTCTATATAATTCTATATTATATAGATATAATTCTATATTATATAGATATAATTCTATATATATTCTATATTATAGAGATATAATTCTATATATATTCTATATTATATAGATATATATCTATATATTCTATATTGGAAAATAATATTAAAAACTCTATAAATTTCAATGAGGGGTTAGAAAATTTAAAAGTAATTTTTGATAATAACTCAAGGGGGATAAGGATAGAAAACAGAGTCCCCTTATACTTAAGTGTGGACAAAAATTAGCAAGTGATAAGAGAGGTGCTGTTGCTGTCAAACATCTGGGTTTGAAAACAAAATTCGTGAGTTAATTTTTATTAAATTATAATTACTTTTTATTATTTTATGTGTGGCTTCTATCTCAAAGTATTTTACATGCAAAAAAGAGGTTGTGATAGTGCAAAGATATTAACTTTTAAATTATTTTCCTTTAATCAAGACACTGAGAGCACTCATTAAATGAAATTTATGGATATTTTGTTGGAATTCAATCAAGTTTTGTTTCCGTTCAGCAAGGGATTGACCTGAATTAAAAGCATTAGAACATGAATTAGCCACGTCTAATGCGTGAAGGACAACTAATATTCATTTGAAAATTGTAAAAAAAAGTGGTGAATAATTAAATCTTCTAATTTTACATTTGATTTTCACTGAGCCAGCACTTTTATTAATTTTTTTTATGTAATTTCCTAATATTTTATATACCTATTTGATTTCGATTGAATTTAAGCAAAGCCATCACCTAAAGATTGTCTAACGCAAAACCTTTAGAACTTGAGTAGGCAGTTATCCAATGTCTAGTCTAGGATGGTGTTTGGCCATCGTCATTAAATTGTACCTGAATTGATCTACCAATCATTCAGAAATTCCATGCATTTTACGCCTTTCAATTGATAATTATTTTATAAAAAAAATTAGGCTCAATTTGTTAAGTAAAAAGAAAAATACTTTTTTGAAATCGATCCTGAAAATTTTTAATTAAGGAGATAATTAATGAAGTGTAAAACCCCAACTATAGTCTGTTCATTTAGAATTGGCGCCTGAAACAGGATCAAAAACGCTCAATAATGCTTCATAACGGTCATCACACAACTTCAGTGACCGATTTTTTTACAGTATTTTAACTACTTCTGTTTCGGCTGCATTGTCATTGCAGAAGAAAATGCTTTCGATGATAATTACAGTAGTAACTGCTTCTAATACATTTCGTCTCAGGCGCCATTTCTAAATGAACAGACAATAAAAAAAATAAATCTGTATAAAAGACAAATTACGAAATAGATACATTTAAAGTTTCTTTTCTCTAACTGCCTTTCTTTCCTAACTATATTTTACTACGGAATTTTATATCTGGTAGCAAGTTACTATGGCCATACATTCATCAAATTATCAGGTAGAAGTCTTAATTCAATTACACTATTTTAGTATAAATGAACTAATAGCATTATAGAGGAATCATGTTTTTGAAATTCTGTAAGTGCTTCAAAACAATGTATGCATTTTGGGATGGAACAAGGGATGTATGAAGTTTTGAAAAATTAGAGAATAAGTTATTTTATTCCTTTCTTAATTTAAGGTATCAAACATAATTATTATTAAAGGTAGTGCTGTTTCTGTAAGTAGTTTGGAGAGGAAGAGAAGTAACAGTATATATTTTTTTCCTTAAAGATTTTTTTTTCTACAAATTTTATCCTAACCGTGCTGTATGCTTTTAAGAAGGATGAATATAAAACCGGTGAAATAAATTTATGGGCCACTTTGATCAAATTAATTACTATTGAAATATTAAATGAATATTTATATTTTTAAAAATTGATTTAAAATATTCATTCATTTTTTAAAATTTTATTGGTTGGACTTATTTTTGTACAAATTTTCAACTATTTAAAAATGAATTTGAATAATTTGGTCAGTACAACTTCAAATTTATTCCATGCTATTTTTGTCTCTTAAGGTCTTAAGTTATATATGAAATCTTCACTTAAATATATTTTCCATATTTTTGATTTTTTCAATAATCTATTTAAATGAGAAAGAAATGTAAAGTTGTGAAAAATTGCTGTCTCCTTCATAAAATTATTATTTGTGCCTTAACTTTTCTTTTTAAAATTCATCTTTTTTTCTTTACCGATGCCTGTAAAACTATTTTTTCTTTGATAGTAGACAGTGTGCAGAAAAGCCAAGTTTATCATGCCATGAATAAGTGATACACTGTATTTAAATAATGATAAGGTTATTAATTCTTGGAAAATACAAATACAGGAGAAAGAAGGAATTTCAGCCTATTTAAATTCATGTCAAAAAGAAAATTAACATTTTCTATTAGGAATAGTTAAAGGAGTTAAAAGCACAAAATTGTTTCGGGGATCAATGATCCTCTTCGTAAGTGCTAAAAGATGAACATCGATTAAGAACTTTATAACTTAATAATGGTTCTTGGGATCTTTCTGTTAATCAGCAATTTATTTTTTAGACATTTTTAAAATAGAAAAACAACAACATAAAAATAAAAGAAACCCCCCGTTAAACACATCAGTTCCTCTCCCTCTATAATAATAGTCTCTTATATGTAGTCGTAGTTAGATCCACCACTGATTCTGTAACTATCGCTAAGCCTAACCATGGCAATTAGACTCATAAAGCCAGAGAAGCTCGAAATCGTGACGCGAAATAGTAGGCAAGACGTCACTCTTCATAGCTTTTTTGGACAACAGCGCAACTCCAGTCTGAAATCTTGTACCTTAAGGCTTAAGCTGTTGAAAAGTGACGTCTTGCATACTACTTCGCGACACGATTTCGAGCTTCTATGGCCTTATGAGTCTAGATGGCCATGACCTAACCCTTTTGCATTATTAATTGTATCATTGTTGTAACTGTGCAGGTTTTGTTTTCTCTCCCTTAGAGGACCTCTTACACTCTTAAAACGACATCTCCAAAACTGAGTAAAATTACTCAAATCTGAGTATTTCATAAACTCAAACTGGCTCCGAATCAAATTTGCTCAAGTTTGAAGCATGAATATACCTAGTCATTTCTCAAAATATGCAGGTACTCAAAAATGATAAATCATGTCCTCATGGCCTTTGTCAAAATAACCCCCTTTAGATGGTACAGTATTTATCACAATGTGATTACTAGTCTACTTGTAATGCCGCATCTGAGCAGGCGGACTGTCACGTCTTTAATTCTAATAACGTCACTATACATAGTTCTTTCATCTGAGGCTTATTCCATAAACTGCAAACATTAAACAAAAAAGCATATAGAGTGTTTTCAGGTGACGTCACAACCGGTTATTTTCTTTTAACTGTGTACTTTCTGTAGGGCTTTTAACTGTTGCTAAGGCGGTTTTTATGTATGTGATCACGTGATTGCAAATGCTCCAATAGAAGAATTCCACGGCTAGTCATTTTCTGTAACTGTTAACCTCTGTAGGGCAAAAAACTGTAACACTTCTGTTGCTAAGGCCGTTGTTAGGTCCGATTCATGTGATTGAAAATGCTCTATAACTTAAGTGGTGACTACTGCATTGTTTGAAACTTAGTATTTCTGGTATTTAAAAATTTAAAGAATTGTATTTTCATATTTGAAACCAAAATTTCATATCAAAATGAAGCTATCGATGTATACTCAGATTTGAAATCTTCATTTTTCTCAGTGTACCGCTATAAATAAAATAGTCACTTTCTCCTGAAGTAAAATTCTAATTAGCAAACCTGTAAATAAGTTTAAGACTTGTTTCCTAAATAGTTGATTTATGTGTACTACATAAATACTATAACTACCACAATTCCCTTTATGTTAAATGCACATCAACCCTTGTCGATACCCAGCTAACACGACGTCAACATTTTTGATTGTACACCTACCGTCCTCCAAAGTGGACAATCAAGCAATCAATCTCCGTCCACTCCGTCCTAATGAGGCGGCCTACCTGCGTCCATTAGGCCCCGCGAGAGTGGCGACAATTGCCTTCTGCGTGCGCATTAATGGAATTGGATGTGGACCGCGTAATGCGATTGCCCAGGGATCATTGCGTTAGGCACGTCGCACGTCGTCCGTCCTTCCTTCCACTTTGCTGCAGATCGCTCTGAGAGCGGAATCAATCTTTTCTTCTCTTCCTGTCTGCTGTTGGGATGGGATCGGGCACGGGATTTTTCACTTAGGTGGGTGGAAGGGGTTGTCTCGTTCGTCTCTTGGGATGTAATGTTGTTGGTGAGTTAATCGAAAGGAATGGGATTTATTGTGAGGGTCGCAGGCGCGGATCCAGCACGGCTCCAAGGGGGGGGGGGCTTTACCTTTTGAGAAAAATCAAATCACTTTATTCACAAATTTACAAAGCATTTAACATTTATACAGATGAGAAAAAATAACGAGCAAAATACAACAAATGAAAAAACAATTAGACATATTAGTCTCCAAGGGGTCAATCACCCATTCCAGTTGAAAGGGATAAAGAAATTTGCATTAAACAAAAGGGGAGAAAAACACAAGATAAGAAAAGAAAATCACACAGAGTTGATTTGTAAATATTAAAAGAATAAACATAATATTATTTTCAGATACTGAAGGTGGAATGAAGTAGGGTGAGCTTCAAAAAATTACACATGAGCATATTAATTATTGTAATGTTAAAAATGTCAAAATGTTGTTGATTTTCTAAAAAGTATACATCAAGAACCCCTTTTGGTACCGCTGGGGGGGGGGGTTGGTGCTCCTCCCCAAGAAAAAATTTTGAAATTTGACTTGTAAAAGTAGGGTTTTAACTCATATTCTGAGTATTTTTTTTGGGGTCCAAGGGGGAGCGCTGTCCAGGGTTCCTCCCCCCCCTTGGATCCGCGCCTGGAGTGTCCAATTACATTCATGTCCAAAACTTAAGGGTAATTTAATTCTTTGAGAATAGTGACACAAATTTATTTTAGTTCTTTATCAATAACATTCATGCCGTAGGATTATCTAAGAGTAAACATATGTGGCCCGCGATCAAATTACCATAACAATAGTTTAAGGAGGGGTGCAAACGGCCGCTCAATTGATAATGGAGTTTCGTATACAATCGTAACAGTATCAAAGAAGTAATCCATAATTTCTTTTCAAAGAAATACCCAATTGAATACCTCAAATGATAAATAAAACCAATATTAATGTCCAATAATGATAAAAATACAATGAATTGATGAAGATTCAGCAGACAATTTTTTTACCAGATATTAAATGTTTGGTTAGAATCCATGACTACTGGATTCGAAGTGGCATTTTAGACATTAGAAAGATATAACCAGATTTTATTTCAACTTAAAAAAATGGAGTCATATGATGCATTCCAGAGACTTTTATTTGCGTATGTGGTTAAAATAAAATTGTGCTACTGTATTCATCACAGGCTGTAGTGATATTTATTTTGTAACTTTTTAAACGTTCCTTACTACAAATACATCATTAAGAGACGCTTTCAAACAATAAGAACTAAGAAATAATCATGATATTTTCGGATCTAACCTTGCAAGGCATTGATTTTTTCATCATACTAAAATCCTTCACCAACTCATCACCGAGAAAATTGTCCTTACACAAATCAAAAATCGCACTTTCTACATCCATTATCTTTCTCAAATAAGAACAATAAGTCCCTTAAATGGTTGAACAAGACCCTTAACTTACTACTACTTATTACTTATTCACTTATTATTAGTTTGAATTCTTATCTTCAGATACATATATTTTACAATGATGTAATTTGAGTAAGCTACCTGCTTAATTAAATTGTTAAATTAAAAAGAACCTGTTGTTAACTGCTATTAAATCCGTTTCAAATCTCAATAACACTATTTAAAAATCAAGTTACTCGTAAAATATCGTAAAAACCATTGATAAGGCTATCGCTCAAACGAATGGCCGTTTTCAAAAGAAAATGTTGAGGGTGATAGGGAAGGAATTTGGTATTCCTTCCTGAAAAATTTTGAAATAATAGTAATAAACTATTATTTTTAGTTAGCTTTGAAAAGAACTTAGTCTTACCGAACAAAGAGAATACTAGATTCGAGAATGGTTTTATTGGAAAAACGAACGATTATAACGAAATTAGAGAGCTAATAAGAGAGGGAAAATGTGCATTAAGTTAAGAATTCTGGTAACTTTTCTTGGTTTCAATCTTTAAAAAATATATTTGCGCTACTTAACTCATCAATGTATGAGTTGTGAACATTTTTTCCAATTTTTTTTCGATGTCATTACACAATGAGTCTGTGTTACCAATTGAGAAGCTCTCCAAAATCCCAGGTTATAATAAGAAACACGAAAAATATTTTCGCGGACTAAACCTAGAAATTTCCATCATACTTTAAGCCGTCACCATCTCAACTTTGGCCTTAGACAAATCAAAAAACACACTTTCTCTCCATCCATTATCTTTCTCAATAAGAACAATAAGTCCCTTAAATGGTTGAACAAGACCCTTCACTTACTTCCCTACAAAACCCAAACATCATCAGCAAGCTAAAAAGACGAAGATTGATCACTAAGGGAGCTCACCCCACAAATTACACAGTCACACTTCTCCTCACTGGAGAAAAAAAAAGTATAACCTCAAAGAATCAAACCCACATTTACACACGTCAAAACTTCTCTTTTCGGAAGCCGTGTGCGAAAGCCTTTCACTCACCCATCTGACAAAACAAGTGGCGTGATGTTGCCGCTGTTGACTCTAACAATCAAGAAGGCTAAGTCGTCGCGTGAGGTGAAGCCATTACCCCTCCGCGCCGGTCCTTTTAATAAATTATGAGCGATGCGAGTGCGTAATGGCTGTAATTGCGTTCACTCTTGGGGATAGCGTTGCCCGTATTACGGATTGCTTAAAGATGCGTTTTAGGAGCGAAAGCATGTTTTACATACTGCCGTGGAGGAAGAAGAATTAACCTTTTACCTGCCGATGTTCCCAAATGGGAACATCACTTTAGGGAATTTTTTTACCACTTAATTTTTCATGCAGGAATTTGATACTTGGTAGTAAGAAACTCAAAGATATGAAGTTATTTTACATGCAAAAGTTTTTACCGTGCAATTTAATCCTTTTTGAGGAATTTATATCAAAATAACAGATTTTTGGCTCTTCCAAAAGTTGCACAAGTTTCAATTTATGATAAATTTAAATAAATTTAGTTTTAAATAATTATGCTGTGTTTAGGTAGCTTAAGTACACATCTTTTCAATTGGCTTGGAAGAATAGCTCCATATTCCAATTTTGGAGAGTAATTACCAATTCAACGTATATGTTCCCAAATGGGAACATCGGCGTTTGGGGTATAGTTTTTGAGGGGATTTTCATAACATGTAAAAATTCAAGCTATTTCTTATTATCCTTAATTTTTTTAATCTTTTCTGTCTCAAAGGATCTAAACAGGTTAATCATGATGTTTTAAATTTCTAAATCTATTATTTAATTTTTTTCTCCTGATTTATGGAGGAATAAATGCCAAATCTTTATAGCAGATTCCTACTTTTGTATATTTTTCTAACTCCCTGACCGATTAATTTTCAGTAATTATTATTATGAGTTATGCAAAGGGCATATTTGGAGTACTTCTGAGGACTTGGGTACTTATTTTGTTCAAGTTCTCTTTTTTACATAGAAATTTTAGGTATAAATTTGAAGAATTTTGAAAATAATGAAAAGTTTGTACATCTAAAAATACTTTTTAACGTAAGTTGGATGTAAGAGATATGTTGTTTAGTTTAGAATCTTCCATGAGAAACGCAGCTTTAACAAATCAATGGATATAGTTATGATTATCACTTTTGAAAGCTAATTAAATTTGAATGCAATTCATGGATTTTATGCTAGATATCCAGATAGAACAGTAATTAAACCTAATTTTTCACCCAGAAAGATAACTGCTTAGCTTTGAAACGCATGGGAACATTATTTCGTATTTTTTATACCGAAAAATTACCCATTGTGCAGTAAAAATGTACGGAAAAGTGTCACGCATGTAATAAATATGTAAATTTTTTCTAATGAAAATCTTTAAAATTTTACCCAATCGTCCAACTATGGGAATTACATATGAAGAAACAGTCCAATATGATAAAAATGTTCAAAATTATTGAGTAGAAACCTATTTCAGTAGTTTTACTTCAATTAATTTTGAAATATATGCCTTTTGGAAATCCCCCTAAAAACTTCACTCCAAACGCCGATGTTCCCAAATGGGAACATCCTGAAAATCCTACTTAGGATTTTTTTTCTGCCAAAAAATGTCAAGATTGGTTTTAGTAATGATGAAACAAGCCATTTAAGCCAAAAATCAGAACCTTAAATTTGAAATTTGAATTGCGGCGTTTAAAAGGTTAATAGAGCCGGCATGGACGCGGCAACCCTGTGTAGAGATGGGTAAAAAACGAGTAGCAGTTAAAAATTAGCAGCTACAGGGTAAAAAACAATGTAGCTGCTATACTATACTTGGTTGCAACGTTTCTTGAACCCAGTACGTCAGAAATGCGGAAGGAGAAATCGGTAAACAGGAAGCCTGTTGGGTTGATAGGAGGAGTTTTGGTACGCAAATTGTGATTGAAAAGCACTATATATACATGGGTTTAACAAAATAATCATATTTTTAAAGTGACGTTCTTTATTTCACTCAAAATTCAGACACCGCGATGGGAACTACTTTGTTTATTAGTGACGTCGTAGGGTCAAGTTAAGTTGAAGTTAACTGAGTAAAAAATATACTCGAATCTAGTGTTTCACAAACTCAAACTGGCTCCGAATCAAATTTACTCCAGTTTGAAACATGTATAAACTTAATTCTAAAAATATGCGGTTACTCAAAAATGATACATCATGTACTCATTTTTGAGCAAGTGCATGTTTCAGGAATATATAAGGCATTGCCCGGTATCCTTCTGACAATATCGGCCTTGGTCAAAATTCCTCCCTTCGACGGTAAAGTATTTGATCAGAATAGAGGATTAGTCAATAGTGTAACGTCACAGGGAAGTTTTAAGTCGTCTTATAATATTAGTGATGTGATACGGCAGCTGGAAGAGCTGGGCGACCACGTTTTTAAATTCAACCTTAGTATATAATCCAAGTATAATTCACTGTCATTCTGCAAGCATTAAAAAAAATATATATAATTTGAGTGGTGACTATTGAACTGTTTGAAACTAAGTATTTCTGGTATTTCAAAAGGGAAATAATTGTGTCTTCATATTTGAAACAGAAAGTTTCGTATCAAAATGAAACCATCAATGAACTCAGATCGTCATTGGTAGGCTCTCGATTGGTAAAACAATCGCGGTTATTCTGCTACGCTCTTACCAATGAGAATCCTCTAAATTCAGCAATAGCAGTTAAGCACAATAGTTTTCAAATAAGCTTCAATCAAAGCTAATCTCGAAACAGATATACTTGAACAGTAGAGAAAGAGTCTACCACCTGCGCTTTTAACACGCGCAACGAAAAGAAAAGCAATTACAACAAAAAGCAAAAAGTAGCGGCCTGTAGCATTTATCCCAAAAGCCTCTACTTTTGTAGTAGCTTCTGTAGCTTCTACAAAAATAGCACCTGTAGTAACCTCAATCTCAAAAACATGCTAATTTTTAGCAGCTGCTACTTTTCTTAACGAACGCAAATTGTCTTAAACGAACGTAGCTGTTACGTTTTCAAAAAGTAGCAGATTTGCCCCCCCCTAACCTTGTGTTCCCAACATCAATGCCAGGCAAAACCGCCAGTTCTTTAACATTGCAGCTCTAATAGACACTTCGATTTTGGAGGAGAAAAATCCGTGTAACTCATAGAAAAATTACCGAAAAAAAACCCCTCCCACCTGTTTATAAAGAAGGAAGCGAAAACTAATGATTTTTAGCGTAAAATTTCACATTATCTCTGTAAGATTTTGATAGAATGTAATTTAAAAAAAAACCTCGCGCCGAGTACGATCGACTTTCACAAGCTTTATTGGATTAGATAATTAGATTCAACATCTAATTTCAGTTAAACTACTTCTCTTATTATAAAAGGAACATTTGTGATTCCATTGGATGTGTTTCTGAGTCATTCAAATAAGTATTTCTGGTCGAAAATTGTCGGTTGAGAAGTTTTGTCTGGAATAGAGCTTTGGTGACTCTTGGTTAGGGTGCATCAAACGCCCCATGATTTTTAAATTTTTATAATATCGCTTTGTACCCAAGTTATTTTTGTTCCAAATACTTCAAAACTAATACGTATGAAGTTTTGTAAAAATTAAATAATATTTAATGGGTCCACATCGAGCTTAAAGTTTTGAACTTTTGGTCATTTTTTGTGAAAAGTGCAATAATTCCAAAGATAAAGTCGTCACAATTTGTTCTTAATTTTTTTATGAAAAGTTACATATATGCTGTATATAATGACCCAAGTTTCATTAACCTAGCATTATTCAGTCAGGCGCTATATTTTTTTTTACGTTTGAAGAATATAAAGTAAAGTTGTTTTTCTTACAATACTCTAAGTGATAACTCGAGAACTTATTGAATTAGAGACATGAAATTTGGGCCATTTTGTCATAATTTGATATGATTTCAATAGATATGTGAAACTACATCTTTAATTTGTATTTTTAAATTAAAAATTTTTAAATAATTTATTAATAACGTATTTATAATTTTTTAAAAAATGGTATCCTAAAAACCTAGTTTATATAATATTTTATGCTTAGTACAAACACTCTTACCAAAAATAACCAGTTTGAATTTCAATAATTCTACCCTACATAAGAAATAAAGGTCTTAAACTAGTTGTACCTAAAAAAAGTACTACAGAAGAAGTTATGTACCTATATAACTTTTGTTTAAATGCTTATAAAATGATACGTAGAAAGTTCAGTAAGTACTACTAAGTATATTCAAGAACATTTAGTTAATCCACCAGACAGAAACTTCACAAAAGTATCACAATTTTTAAAGTATCACTTTAACATATTAGAAATGTAAATATATATTCAAGAACAGTTTAACCAAGGGGCATTGTGACTGTATCACAAGTTAACCATCATGTAACATATTTGAGAGTAATGAAATTGGCAAAGTCACGCAGTTTAACTAGCTGTTGAGTTGAAACTATTTTTTCCAGTAGGTAAGAGTTTGATTTGATCTTCAAGAAGACACATTTTTATGGCGTACAGCAATTTAGCCATCCAACGTGCTCTATGAACGGCTCCCGGTCGACTCCGTTTCACTTGTGTATTTTTTGGATAATCTAGGTACATTAAGCAAAGCTTGGCGAATTCCATGTAATCCTCTCTACATTTCCCAGAATTGATGGCACATTCTGCTACGTGTACTGCAGTGGCTTTAAGTTCATGCACAATACTTCCAACTTTCACTGGAACGCTTTCTGAGTTAAAAGGTTTTTAATTACTCTTATCAATATTATCAAAATTGTCGCGAAAATTTTTGAATATGATGATATCTGGTGATTTGTAGTCTTCTATTTGCATGTCTTTAAAAACACGTGTCAACATTACTTTCCAAATATGGTGTCTACAAGATGTCTAAAGAAGTGCTCCCCCTAATTTTTTTCTGCACGCTGACGCAGGCAGCAGTTACATGGCCTGTATTTGAAGCAGTAGTGTCAGAAGTCATATTTACCACAGTTTGTTCACACTTCCAAGAAGCTAGGTGATCATAAATTAACTCAGAAATCTCCGACCCATATTTTTATCTTTTTCCAGAGTATATGCTGGCACCCCAAGAAGTTTTTGCTTTTGACAGTCTCCAACAACTATTGTAAGACGCTCTTCTGTCTTATACTTACTGGTCAATGTTTTTGAAAGTTTAGTATCCCAATGCAAAGTTGTATATTCTGGGAAGTCCCATTGTTCTCTGCAAGAATTCGAAAGTTCTTTAGATACTCGTCTTCTGGACCTATCGACTGTTGCATACGAAGCTGCAACGGAAGAAGTTTCTCCTCCAAGTTCTTCAATTAAAGCGTTCGTATAGGCTGCTTGTTGTGTTGGAGTCATATTCAAACGCGTTGCTATTGACACGAGATAGGTCTCTTTACCAGGTCATGGTGTCATGGGGTATGAAAACGTTTATCCCTTTTCTTTTAACCCGATGATGACTTCTGCTGGGGCTCACTTGTTGTTGGTACATCAATATCACTCTGGCCTACATTATCTGTACATTCGGGATCATTATTTAATTTGAGAAAATCATCTCGTGCGGAAAAACTCAATTTAGTCTTTCTTTTTTCTTCCAACAAAAGGCGTTTTTCTTTCCTTTTGATTTTTTCCAAAAGGCTCTTATCACGTGATCCGACTTTGATCCGTCACTTTTCATTGATTGAAGAAATAAAAGATCTTCCTGATTTCATAACCAACTTCTTCACATCTTTAGGCCATATTGAAAATGTGGAACTAAGTGTGTTTTCCATATCTGCAATTTTTAATGCTGTAATAGGATTAGACCTCCTATCAATAGGTATAGCTCTTGTTTTGCATTTGCATCTAATAGTGCTATTATTCTTTGTCATGCTTTTCAGTCACTTATTATAGGAATATTAGCTTTTTCATAAAAAAAGATTTTACCTGTGAGAGGATTATCTTTGAGGACTCCCATTTTGTTCTCTTTTCATCAATACGAAAAAAAATATTTATGAGAGTTCGAGAAATCACAAATAAAAATAATTACCCCAATACTAGAGCAGATATGAAAAGCTTTGAATGCATTAATAGCATCCAATTTAATGAAATAAAGGATAATTTAATTAATAATTAATCAAAATTAGCTCTACCCGGTGCTGCCATCTACTCTCGGGTGAAAGGGAAAATCCCAATTTTCGATCAGGAAGCCGTTAGAAATACTGCTTAAATTATTTTTTTAATTTATTTCCTTTGCGATTGAAACATATTTTATATGTTTAAATACGTTATAATTTTCCTAGATTGTCTGAAAAAATTTGCTAAGGATTTAATTTAAAATTTAGTACACAAAAATCGGATTTTATGTGTTTTAAATGAAAAATCCGAAATTTCAAAGCGTTTGTGGACCCATTTAAAGTCTACGGAACACAAAAATATTTGGCAGGACAACTTTTTATGAGTAAAGGAACATTTTTAGATTGGGTACAAAGCGATTTGTTTCTAGAGGGGCGTTTGATGCACCCTACTCTTGGTCTTGGCGTTGGAGCTAGGAGTAAGTGGACAGTGGACGGAAATTGGTCTGAAACCATAGAAAGCCTGTCTTAACTGTGGTAATGACTGGCGGCTTGACTAATGCAATAAACATTTATCAACTTTAAAATTTTTTCTCTTAAACTTATATGGTGACTAACTTCATGTTCCATGAAACTTTTGCATGTTTATTTCACACTCTTCATTAATGGTTTCATTATACAATAGGGTGCCACTTGTTTTTTTGTTTGTTATACTGGATAGTGGATTATAATGGCCAACAATAGTGGCACCCTGTTGTATAATAGCACCAAGACATCTTACCTCTGAATAAAACATGAATAAGTGAGATGAATTGTAGGACAAAAATTTAAAAGGGATGAAAATATTTTATTTGAAAAATTTGTTTAGTAATTTTATATTTTAATCTAAAATAAAAAGTTTCATGGAACATAGTTTTTCTCACCGGTTTCTTCTTTTTTTTTAAATATGTATTGGTTAGTACACAATGCATTACTTATGATGGCGGCAAAACTTCACGGTTGCTTCATCTTGAATATTGAGATTTTATTGACGATGCTCCCTTCACTTACTCCTAGCTCCATTGGGTTAACTTTGTGCGTTGTAGCATCTTCATCCCGAGCTGCATTGCAAGCATGATTGCAAGCGATCTTGGCAACACCTGCTTCCTTTGAATTCGAAACCGAAACGATCTCTATTATTCTTTCTGCATACTACACGGTAATGTGCGGTTGCGAAGTTTTTCTCTCGGGACGGAATTATCTGGCGGAGTTAGGGAATTTTTCTCAGTCGGGATATCTTATCAGAGATACACGCGTGTTATAAATAATTCATTAGGACAGTGTCGTATTGGAACCGTTTTGCAATTCCCAAAATGGTCGTGAAAAATAAATAATAATGTCCGCTGCGTTTAGTCATATTTTACGCAAGAGATTTTCCACAGATTGGGAATAAGTAGCTTTGTATATAAATTATTCATTTTGGTGTGGGAAAAAGTGATGGATGGTGTCTTATTATACAAGAGGAACTGCTCTTTATTTTGGTAGCAATTCAGCTTCAAACTAAAACTATTTAGTTAATTTTGGTGAGAAAACCCTTTTTTTTCTAAAAAAAAAAACCCCTCCTAGAAATAAAAGTTAAAGATAAGGTCTTAGATATTACTATCTGATTATAATTCTACTAAAACGTGTTGCCCTAGTTCTTATTACCAAAACTATCATTTTGTCCTTTTTAACTCTAAATAATATTTACTCCACGTTTACAACAATCATTAAAAAAGGAATACGACCTAAATGTTATTAATTTTTTCTTAAGGTAGAAAATATTTTTCCTTTATTTACCAAGAAGCAAATAAAAGTTTTTTTGTTTAATTTTAAATTTTATTGAGAAATAAATAGCATTGTAAAATGAAAACTATCGTCCTACAGTTTTAAAATAGAGTGTTTTCAGGTAACTTCACAACCGGTTATTTTCTTTTAACTATGTACCTTCTGTAGGGCTTTTAACTGTTGCTAAGGCCGTAGAGATTATAGAGAGAGATTATTATAGGTAGAGATTATTTTAGAGATACCTTAAATATTTCTTATGAAGTCGGTGATTGTGAGCAACTGCATGATGTCACATCAGATGTGACATATAGCTTAAGCATTTCTGAAGACAGCATCTCGCTGGCCGAGGTAAAAAATGCCCTGAGGGCAACAAAACTGAAAAAAGCTGCGGGAAATGATAACATTGCTCCTGAATTACTAAAGACCGACATTGAGACTAGCTCCATATACTTACAAAAGCTTTTTAACATCATCTGGACACATGAAAAAGTACCAACCCAATGGAAAGAGGCAATCATTGTAAAAATACCAAAAAAAGGAGACCTCACAAGATGTGAAAACTGGAGGGGCATAAGTCTCCTCTCTATACCTGGGAAAGTATTTTGTAGAGTCCTTTTGAATAGATTAAAATCAGAAATCGAAGTACATTTACGAGCAGAACAAGCTGGCTTTCGCTCTGGAAATAGCACAATACAGCAAATTTTTGTACTTAGGAATATAATTGAACAAAGTTTGGAGATGAATTCAGCTTTATATCTGAATTTCATTGACTTCAGTAAGGCATTCGATTCAATCGAACGAGACAAACTATGGAAAGTACTGAAAAATTATCAAATTCCTGAAAAATTCATTAATATCATCAAAAGTCTTTATGATGGAAGTAAAGCACGCATCGAGGTGGATGGAGTGCTTACAGACTCCTTTGATGTGTTAACAGGAGTTAGGCAGGGATGTGTATTGTCCGGATTTTTATTCATTATTGCCATCGATTGGATAATGACAAACACAGCCAAGAATGAGAGAAGAGGGATCAGATGGAACTTTAACACCACCTTAGAGGATCTAGATTATGCAGACGACATAGTCTTGATTTCATCTAGGTTCATCGATCTTGAAAAGAAAACTGAAAAATTCAATAGATATGCAAATCAAATTGGTCTACAAATTAACAAGAATAAAACAAAAACCATGAGAATAAATGCAAAATCTAATAATAGGATAAAAATAAATTCTGAAGAAGTAGAAGAAGTTGATTCCTTCACATATCTTGGAGCAATAGTAAATAAGCAAGGAGGTAGCAACGAAGATATAAAACAAAGAATCATAAAAGCTAGAATATGTTTCAAAAGCCTTCAAAAATTTTGGAGAGCTTCAAATATAAAAATCAACACAAAATTAAATGTTTTTAAAGCTACTGTTCGCTCCATACTTTTATATGGTGCTGAATGTTGGAATCTCCGTAAAACTGAAATAGAAAAATTAGAAATATTCCAGAACAAATGTTTAAGAATAATATTGAAGATTTTTTTTTTTTTTTTTTTTTTTATTTATTCAAACACCACCATACAGAAATAAGATTCCATTTACATGGGGAATACACACAATACAAAAAAAAATGAAAGGAGACATAACACCAAAATTAAAGCAGAGACAACACAGTTACTTTAAAAACACCTAGGCTCATACTAAAAATATCCAAATGATTTAAAAGATTATTATATAATTTATAAAAACAGTTAAAAGGACAAGAGTTGAAATCAATACCAATTAAAAACAATTTTCTATTACGTAAAAAGCAAGGTTGAGCCAGAATGTTACAGCGGGACAGCAAAAAAGGACAATCAATAAAATTATTAAATAACTTAAAGAAAAACAACAATAAAAGATAATTTCTTCTAACCAGAAGAGTGTTTACATTAAAAGAAGTGATGACATTGGTTACTGAAATAATAGGATTAAAATCCCGTGTATATTTTCTATATAAAAAGCGAAAAAATTTTCGCTGTATTCTCTCCAACTTATTAATCTGAACCATTGAGTGAGGGTTCCAAATCACTGAGCCATACTCAAGAACTGATCTGATTTGCATTTTATATAGAGTTATTAGGGTCTCACATTTTGTAAAATCCTTTGAAGTTCTTATAATAAAACCCATTAATTTAAAGGCACGAGAAATAATATTATCTATATGAGCATCAAAATTCAAATTATATTTAAAACAAACTCCAAGATTCTTTATAGAAATTTTTCTTTCAAGTACTGCAGAATCACATAAATAAGAATGGTGAGTAATATCTTTTTTTCTACTAAATGACACAACAGCACATTTTTTAACATTAATTTTCAAATTATTACTAGCACACCAATACAATAACTCATCAATATCACTTTGTAAGAGATAGCAATCAGAAAGATTTTTAATAACTCTAAAAAACTTAAGGTCATCTGCATAAAATAAATAGTTGCAGTTTTTAAAGCCAGCAGGGAGATCATTAATAAATAAAATAAAAAACAGAGGTCCAAGTATGGACCCCTGGGGTACCCCAGAAGAATTAGAATAATCTGCAGAAATGGCTTCCCCATAACAAACATTGTTAATGCGTCCAGTAAGATAACTCAAGACCCACTGAGCCGCTTCGCAGGAAAAACCAAGATGAAGTAACTTATTCACTAGAATACCAATATCCACAGTGTCAAAAGCCTTTTGAAAGTCCGTATAAATCACATCCAACTGAGCTCCCATTCGAAAAGCACTCAAAATCTCACTATGAAGACAAAGCAAATTCTGGCCTAACACTATATCAAACAAAGATTTATTAAAAAGGGCAAAATTATCGTCCATTCAAGAAGATATACTGAAGAGACGATGGAGATGGACTGGACATGTCCTTCGTTCAAAACGGGATTGCCCTGCCAACATCGCACTTAATTGGGCACCCGACGGAAAACGAAAAAGAGGGAGGCCGAGGCTTACTTGGCAGAGATATATGCACCAAGATCTGTGCAAGGCAAGATTGAATGGATGGGAGGAGGCAAGAGGGTTGGCCCAGGACAGGGGTGCTTGGAGAAAGAGACTCGAGGCCTTATGTGCCAGCTGGCGCAAAGAGGATAAGTAAGTAAGTAAGGCCGTTGTTTATCTGTTGCTAAGGCGGTTTTTAGGTATGGGATCACGTGATTGCAAATGCTCCAATAGAAGAATTCCACGGCTAGTCATTTTCTGTAACTGTTAACCTCTGTAGGGCAAAAAACTGTAACATTTCTGTTGCTAAGGCCGTTGTTAGGTCCGAGTCATGTGATTGAAAATGCTCTATTTATCAACATTTTAACTTGATATTTCATAAAAACTAATTTTTTATCTACTTGACAATAAAAATCAAGCAACGTTTTTCATCAAATTCAATCAATTTCATCACCAATTATCTGTGATGATTAATTTTTAATTTTATTTTTCATGCTTAAAAATACAAATATTTTTTTTGCACGAAAGATCGCCAAATCCCCATTGGAGAGATACCTTGATTTATTCTGAAAAAAAAAATACTGAAGAAAACGCCTATCCATCGAAAACTTAGATTAACGGTTTGGCGAGGTGTGAACGATATGTTTTAGCCCTGTGTCAGTTTTATTTCTTGATCGAAATATTTTCCATCATGAATTAGGGATCATCTGAGTAAGAAGGTATCTCTAAAAAGTAATTGTGATTTTTAATTGAAATATAAAACTCAAAAGCCAATCATGAGTTTTATACCTCAAACCAGACCCGATTTTGCGATGATTTTACTCAAAATTTAATTATTAAACCAGGTTTTGGAAATCATCTGTGATTATAAAATTACAACCCGGGTAAATGGGTGGGGTTCCGCAACGGTATACCACACGCTGTCACACCTGATTTAAAGACGTTACTGTTTTTACTTATTCATTTAGTATCCCAAACAGACAGAATGTCCAGGGTACAATAAAATACCTGCAATGAAATATAAAAAGAAAACACTAGTAATAATATTTTAATAACTTAGAATTTTCAGTTTTTAAAATAACAAAAAATAAATATTATTTGAGTGGTGACCATTGAATTGCTTTAAACTACTGAGTATGTCTAGTACATTTCAAAATTGAGAAATTTAGGTCATCATATTTGAAGCAAAAAGTTCTTCATCAAAATGAAACATGGTTTAACTTCTCCGAGTGCTGAATAAATGGTCAACTCGGATATCAAAATATAAGGTTACATTCTAATTATCAATACAGGAATTACCCAAACACTACCCTCTTTACACACAACAAATAAATTATCCTCAAAACCCATTGAACTATTGAAATAACCCCATACTACGATTCCCCAACTGCCTCTGTCCTTCAAAAAGCCTGTCAGTGCGAGTGCTTCTTAATGCCATTTATCGTCACCCAGCCTTAATTACGAGGCCTCCTTAAGCAGCGGCCTAATTGGCCCGAGCGGCTTATTAGCGGAAGGGTTGAGGGCTCAGCCCGGGTAATCGGATTGCCCCGCACGAGCTCTCTCTCTCAGCCCGCCGCATTACCAACGTTTTTGCCCTGATGGCGAAAACAACAGCCAAAGAAAGGTTACTAGTGTATCGTTTCCGTAAACAGGTTAAGGATGTGTGGGAGTTGGTTCCAATTTATGAAGTGTTTGGTTAGATTAATTGTACAGGGAAAAGAGGTAAGAGTAAGTAGAAAAAATTATTTTGATCGTTAATGTTGAGAATTTAAAAGAAAGACTCAGAAATTTGTAGTGAAGGTAAGTTTGTTGACTCACAAATCAACTTACAAAAACGGAAAGTAAAAATACAAAAAAGTTATTCGTACGTTTACCCGACGTGATGGCTAAAAGCACGCAGAATAACGTGAAGTCAAAAGCACGCGCCCTGAAAATTTTGCAGAAATCGACAAAAAAAAAAAAAAAAAAAAAAAAAATGTACCACTGCCTTCGTAATTGAAAGATTCCTCCCTCGTGTCACATTGCTATAAGTGTGATCTAGTATACATGATTCAATAGTCTTGAAATATCCATAAAAATCGAATGGTTTTACTTTTTTCCAGGACTTAAATGAGCTTTAGTTTCAGAGTGGTTTTAAGCTTTTAAAGGGAAAAGACAGAAAGCCAAAAGACAGCAGGCGCCGATCCAGCACAGCTCCAAGGGGGGGGGGGCACTTTTTCAGACCATCACCTTAACCTTTTGAGAAAAATGTCAACATTTTAGGGATTTTCTAAAAAGTATCACTCAAGATCCCCTTTTGGTACCGCCGGGGGATATAAGGGTCCTCCCCCAGAAAATATTTTGAAATTTCAACTGTAAAAGTAGGGCTTTAACTCATTTTGAGTACTTTTTGGGACTTTTATTGTACTATTGAGGGATTTTTTTTTTTTTTGGGGGGGGGGCAATTTCCAGAGTGCCATCGCCTGGATCCGCCACCGATAGACAGAAAGATAGAAAGACTGAGAGTGATGGAGAGTATGATAGAATGAGGAGAAGAATGAAATGTTAAAGAGAATGGAAATGATAGTAAACCAAAGAGAGGAAAAACAAAATGAGAAAAAATGAAAAGAACTGTTAGAGAATATACGTTATAGGGCGCATTTTTACGAACTAATCCAACACGGTACACATATACTATCAATTTAAGCTAAAACCTGTAACTTAATTCCTCTTAACACCCCACAAACCATGTAATAAAAATCCCCCCCTCTCGAAATCACAAATAGCTCAGTTAACAACACCTTCTCCTCTACACTCCGAGCCCTACTGACACTCGAGAGAAAAAAAAAACCCTCTCCTGCGATGAGGTTAGGCTGCGGTCAGCAAGAAAATCAGTATGGTATCTGTTCAAAAAATCTGCAGTATCTGGTTATCGGACAACAGGAAAACCGCAATCAACCCCCTTCAATGGTCCCTCCAACAAAAGACAGCCCTCGGGGAGGAGCGAGAAGTCACTATCGGGTGTCTGCTAATTGACTGGGGGGTGACTTCGGACTCCTTCGCTATTGTTGGAGGGGTCATGAATGGGGAGATAGTGCAGATTTTTTGAAGAGATACCATACTGATTTTCTGGCTGACCGTAGCCTAGGGCACGGTCAGCCAAAAAATCAGTATGGTATCTGTTCAAAAAATCTGCAGTATCTGGTTATCGGACAATAGGAAAACCGCAATCAACCCCTTTCAATGGTCCCTCCAACAAAAGACAGCCCTCGGGGAGGAGCGAGAAGTCACTATCGGGTGTCTGCTAATTGACTGGGGGGGTGACTTCGGACTCCTTCGCTATTGTTGGAGGGGTCATGAATGGGGAGATAGTGCAGATTTTTTGAAGAGATACCATACTGATTTTCTGGCTGACCGTAGCCTAAGTGAAGAAAGTTGAAAAGGGGCGCGCCCCCCAATTACGCTTTCTGCTCACGGCATCCTCATCAGGCGCGTGATGAAAGTGAGCCATAATGACTCACTGTGTTCAAAATAAACACGCGCCTCCCCTTCGAGTAGGGTCAGAAGGCCACAGGGAGAGCGACGAACCTCCATCCGCATTGAAGAAGTGACGGTGGTCGGTATTTCTCTCAAAATTACGCTTTTTATTATAAGTTTAGTTATGACTTAATGTATGGATTTTGACTTCAGAGGCCTGTGAATTTTGAATGACGGATTTTCATGAGAAGTGAATTATGGCTTTTCATAACTTATGAAGTTTGACTTCTTATTTATCTTAACTTATAAAATATGAGTTCTCAAGACTTAAAAATGTCATGACTTTGCGACTTACTACTTTTGAATTGTTCTATGTTTGTGTTTGTTGGTGTTGTGTCTTTTGTAGAGTTGGAGAAAAAATAAAAATTAAAAAAAAAAATTAAAATAAAAATAAAAATAAAGACATGAATTATGACTTCCATTCCTCAAGACATTTATGACTTGTGACATATTATGACTCGATATTACTACTTTAGAAAAAGAAGGGGAGAGTGAGAGTAAGAGAGAGACAGAGAGAAAGAAAGAGAGAGAGAGAGAGAGAGAGAGAGAGAGAGAGAGAGATGCAGAGAGACAGAGAGAGGTAGATAGAGAAAGAAAGAGAGAGACAGAGAGAGTAGGGAGAGAGACAGAGAGAAAGAAAGAGAGGGAGAGAGAGACAGAGAGAGATATGCAGAGAGACAGAGAGAGGTAGATAGAGAAAGAAAGAGAGAGACAGAGAGAGTAGGCAGAGAGAAAGAGAGAGAGACAGAGAGAAAGAAAGAGAGGGAGAGAGAGAAAGAGGGAGATATGCAGAGAGACAGAGAGAGGTAGATAGAGAATGAAAGAGAGAGACAGAGAGAGTAGGCAGAGAGAAAGAAAGAGAGGGAGAGATATGCCGAGAGACAGAGAGAGGTAGATAGAGAAAGAAAGAGAGAGACAGAGAGAGTAAGCAGAGAGAAAGAAAGAGAGGGAGAGAGTAGGCAGAAAGATACAAGTGAAAAGAAAAAGGAGAAGCAATAGTTTTCTCCTGTCCATGAACTCGAATTCATTTCATTCTGCCAAGAACCAAACCAACACCGAATGCAAAAGGGGACGGGTGAGTATTACGTCATCTATCGTCCGAGGCTTAAATCGGACTCCTGCCATGTATCGACCTCCCTCACACTGAGAAAAAGGAAGATTTCAAATCAGAGTAAATCGATAGTTTCATTTTTATGTGAAACATTTTGTTTCTAATATGAAGACACAATTCTTTCAATTTTGAAATACCAGAAATACTCAGTTTCAAACAATTCAATAGTCACCACTCAAATTATATGTATTTTTCATTAATGTTTGCAGTTTACCATCTGGATTTCTAGTTTAACTGGTCTATGTTCGTATTTAAAAACGTGATAGCCCGCTACGACCCGTTGCGGCATCACACTCTAATAATTACAAGTTGAATCTTCACATTCTGATCAAATGCTGCTTTGCTTTTAAGCAAAGGGGGTAGTTTTGACAAAGGCCACGAACGTATGGTTCGTATATTGTGAGTACATGCATATTTTCAGAAATGAGTATATAGTATTCATGTTTCAAACCTGAGTAAATTTGATTCGGAGCCAGTTTGACGATATGGCATACTCAGATTTGAGTATTTTTTACTCGGATTTGAAATTTGAGTGCAGTGTCTCAGTCTCTCTTTGCGGATGGAGCTTTGGTTTACCAAGGGGCATTATACTTGACAGCTACTTAAGTTTACCCTACGACGTCACTAACAAACAAAGTAGTTCCCATCGCGGTGCCTGAATTTTGAGTGAAATGAAGAACGTCAATTTAAAAATATGATTATTTTGTTGAAATATGTTTGTTTTGTTGTTATGATTATTTTGTGCCTTTCAACCACGATTTGCGTACCGAAACTCCTCCCAGCAACCCAACAGGCTTTGTGTTTACCGATTTTTCCTTCCGCATTTGTGACGTACTGGGTTCAAGAAACGTTGCTGTCGAGTATAGTAACAACAACTCCTCATACTGACCACGCAGGGCTGACATCCTAAGGGCCCTCTACACCCTCCTCTCCCCCTTCTACTGGGAAGTCTCGTGTAATGGCGGCACGCGACTCTCGCTCGTTATTAATTTCGTCGGCCACCGCAACCTCGACTTGATGATTTCATCCATCATCATTACAATACGGGGGCTCCGTCACGGGAATTACGCGAAACTGGACATGATTGCCCGACGTTTAACTTTAATCTGCCCCGCGCTGCCCGCCGGGACGACGGTTAATTGCCCCCTTTTTGTCGGGTAATTGCCGGCCAGATTGGCTTCGGGTGAGAGCTTTCTAATTTATGGACAGGTGATGTGGCCTGGGAGAAAAATTGGGAGATTTTCTTTTTTGGTGTGTGTGTGTCCGTAAATGCTTGCCGTGTTAGGTAGATTTTTTTTAAAAAGAAAGATCGGCTGATGATTTATTGAAGTTTTATGTTAAATATTTCTCTAACCCACTAAAATAAAGTTTATTCGAATACTTATATTAGAAAATTTTTGTACATAGGTAGTTAAATCTGAGGGCAGTTAATTTCCTAGTCTATGGGAAAAATTCTTTTTATAATTTATGGAGAGATGGTGTGAAAGAAAATTTTGGAGCGAAATGTTCTTTATTTTTGTTCTTAAATGCTTGAATTCGATTCCCTATATGTTAAGTGTTTTTAAAAAAGGTTAGGGGGCTAATATATCTTGAGTTTTCATGCCAAACTTCTGACAAGTTTAAATAAGTTTTCTAAAGTTTAATTTAAAGTTAACAAATAATAAAGTTAAAGTTTTTCTAAAGTAATATTAGAATTTTATTTAACATTACCTAAAATTCAAAGGAATATTATATCAATGTTGTAAAGTAGCATCGTTTCCAAAATATAGTGAATGAGACTCAGGTAGTGAATTTTTCCCATGAAATTAATTCTGCTTTAAGTCTAAGAAGTCTACCTTTCCATGGAATTAAATTTTATTCGTTTGTCAAAAATTTTTCAGAATCATTTGAAGGTCGAAAAAAATGCAAAATTAAGTATTTTTTTTATATATGAACGTTTTAAGTTTTATAGTTTGACAGCAAATATAAAATTTTTTGACGTCGTACGATATTGTGGCGATTGTTATGGAATATATAGGTATTTAAGGAGTTTTTCATGTTAGTTCAATAACAAAAATTAATTTCAGAGAACCCCCTTGAATAAAGAACATGAAGAGTCCATTCTATCTATGTAAAACATCTTAATAAATAGAAAAATAATGAATATTTATATTCTGGCCTTTCTTACCCCATTCCTATTGTATTTATATACCTCATCAAAGTCTGTCAAGCTTTTAATTTTTAAGAGTATGTATTTATATTTATTGCTTTGTTCAGCTAACACTAGATTGTTCTATAAATTATTGTGCTACTTTCCTCGTAATTCTATTATTCAATTAACGACGGTGTAGTATAAAACTTAGCAAATGCGATGTATGTAATCTGGCTGCTAGGTATGAATTTCGATACATACTCGACTTTTTACGATCATCAAAAAGTTTATATTCCCCTTTTAGAGTTAACATATTCATTATGCTGAAAAATTCGATTTTTAACCTATTAAAAGATAAGAAGATAAACTTTAAACTATTTTCCAATAAAAAATTGTTTTAAAAACAAACACACAGAACAGAAGTACTACAACAAATATTATCATACAGTACAGAACATGTCATGTTCAATATATACATTTTTATACAGTAAGTTACACGTTTGAAATAAATTTTTGCGTAAATAAATAATAAATAATCCAAATATTAATGAGTTTCTTTCGATAATGAAAGCTAATAAAATCAAACATTGACTCGCGTGATAAAATAATTAAAAATTGCGCAAGAAGCCATTCGAATCCTAACACCTTTAACTACAAGAAAGTGGAACCAAAATTTCATTAAATCCTTAATCAAACACACACACATTATTAAAAACTAGTTGTAGTACGTAATTAAACAATTGAAAGCTACCGTCCTCGAAATAAAAATCGCTAGTATTTCATCACAGAATCATTCATTTATGATTGAAATTAAATCCCAAACAATATTGGAGAGTCCCCAGAGAGATTTTTTGACGTCAAAGACTTAATGAGAGCAATGGAATTAATTAATTTTCTTGCGTACAACATGTGCCGTTCAAATTTTTGAAAAGAGCTCTCTATATCCCCCATTCAGGCAATAAATTACCAAGTAATTAAAGTCTTATTTCTCTACACATCATTGAAACAATCGTCGTTTCCTCATCCCACTGATGAAAAATAATTAAACTCGGGTGGCATAATGAAGGAGAGGAATCATCGGCAATGACATTCATTTATTCATTCATTCACGGAAAAATCGGACTGTGCGTTCGATGAAGCGTTCCTTCCCTCCCCGAGAGAAGGATTTTTCCCCCGGAGTTAAAAATCGTAATTTTTAATCAACTCCGACTTCTCCGTTCTCGGAGCCAGAGTCCTTTTGTTTTATTTAGAAACCCAAGAATAATTTCCTTTGTTCAGCTTCGGATCGGCCTTATATCGTCCAAACAGAAGCAGGGGAGAGGGGGGGGCGCCCCGTGAGCTTCCGGTGACCTCCCCCATTGCCAGATCCCGTATTGCGCTCTCGTTAAAATTAATTAGACAGTCCGGGTCTAATAATGCTGGATTACTCTCGACCCAGAGAATAATGGCGCGTGCATTCATACCGTTCCCCAATTTTTTAGCCAGCCGTTCCCTCTCTTCCTCACATCCTTTTTCACAAAAGACCCACCAGAAGAAGGGGAGGAAAGAAGAAAGTTCGCTGGAATAATAGTAAGAAATGGGAGGGGGGAGCGATGATGACGACGAAAAGTACGGGGGAAAAAAGGGGATCTCCGGACTCCTAATGAGGCAATTGCATAATGAACTTTCGTAGTTCTTTTGCAGTGGAAACATGAAAAGGGATAGTCGAAACGAGTCCATGGTATTTTTTGAAACGGAAGGGGGGCTCTCTCTCCCTCTCTCTTCTTCTTCCCATCATCATTGGACGGAGGAATGGAAACGAGACGTTTTCGAAAGAAAAAAAAAAAGTGCCTCGTAATTGCTCAAACATGAAACAATTAATTTTCCGGTGTCTCAAAATGAATTAGCCGCTTATAAAAGAGGAGGACTCGCCTTTTGTTTGGACGGGGGAGCGTTTTCGTTTCTAATGATCTTTAAATAAAGTCATTCGCAGTTTAATTACCGAAGCTCAGCGTACTTAACTTAATAGGCTTGTTGGATGTGCTCTTTTAAAGGGCATTTTTGCCTCTTCTTGTTTGTTATAGCGGAGGGGAGATTTTGGAGGAGAAAATGGTAGCGTATATATGAATTATTCAAGACGCACAAATTATATCGGGACAAATTTGTACAAGTTTTCATTAAGGGGGAAATAGGCCTTAAGCGAAGGCTACATTATCGGAACCACGCGAGTTTTT
Organism: Tetragnatha montana; assembly: GCA_963680715.1. NCBI lineage: Eukaryota > Metazoa > Arthropoda > Arachnida > Araneae > Tetragnathidae > Tetragnatha > Tetragnatha montana. The sequence goes on from OY796680.1 coordinate 51,885,173, forward strand.
GTGACTTTCACTTAATCGTAATGACCTAACGAAAACGTGTCCTAAATTTAATTACAAGTTATATAGGTTTAACTGATACAAGAATTCCTTATAGGTTTGGCTGGAGATTTCACTATCTGTAATTTATTCACTCAGTTAAAGAAGGTAAAAGTATTGATTACAACAAAAAGACGCGTTAAATGCTGTTTTATTACTTCTTATCTACTTTTAATTTATAAATTGTGTGCTACATATTCAATCACATGCAGCAGATACTCAACAAATCCCCTTGGTTATCTTACGAAAAAAAATAAAAGATTTCATTGAGAAGTAGGTATAAGAGAAATTTCTATTACCCATCTAATTTTAATTTTTTGACGATTTAAAAGTTCTATTTTCAGCTTAAGACTTACAAATGAAATAACTAATTACTTACACATATTATCAACTAAAAATGCTTTTGAGGCATTCTTTAAATTGTATTAAAATGTTAGTATTTTCGAAATACATTAAGAATAAACATCTTACAAATTAATGTAAGGATTATTTTGAATAGTTCAACAAACTCTAGTAAATCTAATATTGTGATTCGGAATACAGTGCTCAAGTTAAAAAAAGTCATATCTTGATTAATTTATTTAAATTTTATTGAAGTAAACAAGTTGTGCAATTTCTATAAAAAATAATATACATTTTCTATTGATTATTTTAGTGAAGACAAGGAAAATGAATCAAAACATCACACATTTAGAGCAAGTTAAAAATTTTGGTTTGGGCTCTATTCTTATAGATTAAAACCTTTGACTAAAAATATGTTCTTTCATAAATAAAAATTGTAAATGTCTAGAAATAAAACTATCACAGGATTCTGATAAATAATGTAGTTTAATTTGGATAAAAAAAAAACAATATGATTGTAGAGAGAAGTTTAGAGTTTAGAGAAATTGTAAAAATATTTCTTTAAATGAAAATTTTAGCATAGGATGTTTCAAAAGTCCTTTTCAGGCCCTTTAGCACTTCAGGCCTTAGAGCACTTTTTCCGCGAATATTCACATTATTTTCGTGAAATGTTTTCCAGTGAGTGTTTCATAATATTGGTAACAATATTCGCACTAAAGTTTTCCCCTCTCTATCTCCTATAGTTTTTTTATTGATGTTTTAAATTTTTTTTATTCTGCTGCTAGGGGCACTGCAAGTCATTCCAATGGATTTTCCATGGTCACTTACCTAGGGGTAGACTTTACTTTAACTAGGAGACGTTGTTTCCAAATAAAATCCTTGAAAGGGACTTTTGAAACACCCTGTATATTTGCTATTTAAATGTATTTTAACATGCAAAAAACACAGTTTTTCACTTAGCTTTAGTCACCAGTACAATCAGTGTTATTTCTAGGATTTTTTTGGAGGAGTAAAAACACTCCTTGACGTTTTTAGGAGTGAAATTCAATTATGAGGAGTGAAATACGGAAATAGCTTAAACTACATACATATACATAGACAAATTTTCTATTAAAAACGCTTAATTTTTTATGAATAAAATGAAATTTCAGTTTTAACAATTATAGCATACGTTAAGTATATAAAGAAAATATTAAACATTATAAATGAAACAATTTATTTTACATTAAGGGATAATTTATTTTACATTAAGGGATAAGGATGACGTCACGAACCCTTCTTTCTTTCTTCGGAAGTTCTCTTGTTCGGATTTGTTGATTTTGGTGGGGCACGGTGCATTTCTTAAGCTAAACCTTTGGGAAAATTCAAGGAGTGAAAACACTCCTCCCTAATTTTTGAAGGAGTATTTCCGATTTTCAAGGAGTGAAATACTCCCTCTGAGGAGTTAAAAATATCTCTGAGTACAATCAATGATGCGTAAAATGGAAAGTCCTGATCTAAAGGACCCGTCATAACAAAAGACATCGTGATGACTCTAACCACAGAGAGAACCTTTTTTCCATCACCTTATTTACCTTCTATATGCGCTTCTGCTATGTATGCCCCCACTTTTGTGGTTATTTCCGGTTTATTCAAAGTTGTGAATGGCCTGTTATAGGCTTCAAAGTGGAGGGGTGGGACTGTTTTCAATTTCCGCATCGATAATAGTAGTACCTGCTTTTATGGGAAATTCGGCACCCTCCTGTAAATGTGTAAATATCGTTCGTTGACGTAGTATTGAGATAGAAATAACGCAATAAATAGTTTTAATTAACGGAATAAGTAGGGGAGCCCAGAGTGTTTTTGGGTAGTAACTCGAGCGCGTCAGATAATCATAAGGGGGATACCTTGCATGCTTTTGAGTAACTCCACCAACTCTCTATGTAGGGGGGTTTGTCTAGAACAGCCCGTCAGATTTGTAAAAAAAAATTAGTTAAATGGACATACTCGAGCGCGTCAGATAACGATAAGGTAGGTTAGTTACCAGCTAAAAAGTGTACATTTTCTAAAATCTGCCGATTTGAGCGGTGGGTATAAGGGAGCGGGAGGGTTACAAAGTTGCAAAGTAAAGCCAAGACCGGTAAGACTAGCGCTCTTTTTGAGAAAAATGTACGAAACAAAATGTTTATAGACTATAGTAGCCAGGAAACTAGGCTCAACTAGTTGTAAACTGTCTTGGTAGCCAATCTGACGCGCTCGAGTATGTCCATGTAACTAGTTTTCTTTCAAATTTTGACGGGCTGTTCTAAACAAACCCACCAACATAGAGAGCTTATATTTGGTGGAGTTACTCAAAAGCATGCAAGGTATCTCCCCTATGATTATCTGACGCGCTCGAGTAAATCCACATTTAGCATCATGGGCTCCCCTACTAGAATTAAAATGAGTTATAAAGATTGATGAAATTGTGTTGATTCGTATAAAAGAATTTATATAATATTTTATGGTATTACCTGTTAATTTTACTGATGGAAACTGCTTAAAAATTCGACCGAAAGTTTTTTCAGTCTGATAAAATATACACATACAGTATATACTCGTACTATCATAATTTATGATTGCTAAAAGTTTATACTTTGTATCTTCCAATCATATTTTTTTATTTTATTAGAATCATTCAGATCCATATAATTACAAAGCACATAATTTAGCATAGAGTATGAGAAAATTCATTGATTCTTTACTTAACCAGATGTACTTAAAAGACAGTTGCATTTATTGTCTCTTTAGCATTTTTAAGATGTATTTTCATTACATTAAATAATTTGTTAATGCATAAAACACTAAAAAAAATATTATATTTAATAATATTTTTGTTTTTAAACTCAGCATTCATTTTCCAAATTTTAACCTATGCGTATTTCTTTCTGAACTTTCAGGCATTTAAGCTTTTATTTTAATTATTACGATTTTATGTACCTTTCAACTTGTTTGGTGAAAATACATTTTAAAACAATAAAGACGGTTGTGAATTGAAATATTCATTAACATCTGAAGGGGTATCAGTGATTCTTACCATCATCACCATACCCTTTTCTTCGATTATCTCCCTGTTCAACAAGCTTCTGAGAAACGGAAATAACTTTACGATACGTGAAACATTAGTTAAGAGTTTCGAACTCGGACGAAATAAGCCGACTCCTCAAAACAATGATATTCATTTACTTCACAAAGTTGTTTAAAACTTTGAACTTGCCCAGCATCCCATCAGTAAGGAAGTTAATAAATCATCAGGTACCTATTTCATGCTCTAAAAAGCAATATAACCACTCGCTCATGCGACTCGAAACAATACAATGTTTCCTCCATCCAAAACCCGAAGAATCCTCTCCGAAAACTTTATTACCACCGAAATTTTTAATATACTACATCCGCTCGCTCCCAAACTTAACCTATAAAGTCCCGACGGCGGCATCGCAATTTTATAGGGATCCCCCCAATCATATACCAAGAGGAGGTAATTTTAAAACGAAAATCTCCAAAGGCACTTAGTAACTCTCCTCGTATTACGCTTCTTCCTCCTTCTTCGTAGAGACAATGCTTGCTGCATACTAGTCTCATTTCAATAACTCCCAAAAGGGTAATTACTCGTATAGCGATTGGAGTTCAGGGCGGATTGCGGATTTAATCGAAATCGGGCAGAGATGCGGGGTAAGCGTAAGTAATAATGATATCAATGAAATTTCGAGGCTGTTTGCGTGCTTGGAGCGAGACTTCGGGAAGAATTGAATGTAAGTAATTACAGATTGTCCTCGTGTTGTTGTGGAAGTATTGCAACGTTGATGTGGGTTTTCTGTTGTTCTTATTGCTGTTTGGGGTGGTGTAAAAAATTAAGGGATCTGTTTGAGGGGTTTTTTTTGAGTATCTCTTTTGTAATATGTTGTTTTTACAATAGTCAAATACCATCAACATCATTGTATGTTTGTCATATCCCAAGCTCGAATTCTTTTTAGACTTCAATCAATAGTTTACTGTTTTCTTTAAGTTTACTATAAATTAGTTTAAGTTTAAGATTAAGTTTAAGTTTAATTTTTACTATAAATAAATTAAATGCAGAAACAAGTATTTAAAGATGAACCCCTCGTAAAACATTTTATTTATCATGGAACAAATTCATGCATGAAAGGAATTCTGATAGTTTTTGGACAAAATTATGCACTCTTGTTTAACTTTAAGTTTTGATAAGAATATAAATAAGGCAAAATCATCTGAGGCTTAAGTCGGACTCCTGTCTTTTCATGGGCCTTACTTTCTCAGGAGCCGCACCCCCCTTTGCCTTAAATCCTGTACGCTTTGCGGATGGAGCTTGGATATTCCAAGTAACATAACAAATAACAACAAAAAATAATGCTATCAAGTTTTAAGTGATAGTGATTTAATATGAGTAAAGTCTTATCTGTTCTCTTTTTTTGAAATTCAATACTTTCGCATCCATTAAATTCAATGTTTCCAGTTTTTAACTTTTACCCATAATTCATTCTCTCTCTTTGTCCCTTTATTCTCTCTTTTTTTACCATTGGTAAACTTAACTAATTCTCTCCTAAATTAATGCTATACTCGACAGCAACGTTTCCTGACCCTATGGGGTCATTCTACAGAAATCGCTCTTTTTCAGAGAGAGAATTTCATGAAAATAATTTTTTTTTCTTGAAAACTTTTATTATTTTTAGAGACTTAACACCCTTTGTAAGTTAAAATGACTAATGGTCCACCTACATTTAATTTATTTTTCTCAAAAATGCCATTTTTTAAAAAATTTCATTTATGGAGTTCCAGCTATATGCTAAATTTAGACTGTTTATAATGGCAAAGGATAAAATATCTATAATTTTGTTAGAAATACAACTAAAGGCAATACTTATTAATAAAAAATAATTAGGGGGAAATTTTTTAAGATTTTATACAAAAATTAAACATTTACTTCTTATACAGTAAAAATTGAATATCGTTCACTATTATTGATCATATTATTTCTCAAATTATAACTAAAATTATAATTTTATATAAAACAGTACTACCATTCACTGATTGACTATCAAACACTGAGTATCTGTAACCTACTAACACAAATAGCTCTTCTGTTCCACGGAGCTGAGGAACACGCACTAAATTAAATATTTACGCCCTCGTAATTTGAGGAAAATCCTAATTTTTCATAATTAACATCTGTACACCTAATTAATCAAGCAAAAAATAAGTATTTATTTTTAGTGCATCTTTAACCTCCTTTAATTTGTTTCCACGGAGCTGAGCATCTAGCAGAACCGTTTTGAAAATAATGGACAAAACTCTCCCTCAAACTATTAAAACCAACTTTTCCCGCTCGATTTCGCTGTAAATAACACAAAGGCTCTTATCAAATCAGGGTAGAAAAAAACTTCCACACCCGACTGCCATCTAGACACTTTCAAAGGAGTTAAAAGTTGGTTCCAAGGAAAGAGCCAAAAAACAAGGGACACTACTATACATGATCTAAAAAAATATAAAGACATGTTAAAAAAAATTGTCTATGCCAAAATACTAAGCTTCTAACTTAGAAGTAATCGAAAAAATAGCATTTAACTCCATTTCACAATAATTAAATTATTTATCTAACCATCTTTAGAGTAACTTTGGGCTAGGGACATGGTACGGAGCTGAGATTTCACTGTTGTGACTAAAATAAAACGAAATAAAAAACATCGGTGAAAAAAATTATCATCTGCACTCGTTTAGGCTTCTACCAATACCAATAAAAAACGTGAGTCCAAAAAAAAATATTCATATTAAATAGTGAAAAAGGCTTAGGGACAGGAAAAAAGCGTTTTCTGTAGAATGACCCTATGACGTCACTATGCGTAAGCAGAAACTGCGTGAACAGAAAGCCTTCTGGGTTGCTAGTAGGAGTTTCGGTACGCAAATCGTGATAAAAAGACGCTATACCTAAAGCCCTGGATGAAGCTACGTTACTTCCAAGTATCGTCTTCATCCAGGGCTTTAGCTAACCTACATGGGTTTTACAAAATAAGCATATTTTTAAATTGACGTTCTTCATTTCACTCAAAATTCAGACACCGCGCTGGGAACCATTTTCTTTGTTAGTGACGCCATTGGGGCAGGAAATGTTGCTGTCGATTATAAATTATTCCTTACACTGTAAAAAAATCATCCCGTAAAATTTACGGCTTTAAACTGGCAGCTGGGTTGGTTGTGGAAAACCGTAAAAATTACAGAGTAAATCCGTAAGAACAACGGTGTTTTACCTTGCAAAACCAAAATCATGTGTTAAAATGGTAAAAAGCCGTTGTTTTTACGGATTTACATGGATTAAATTGGTAAAACGCCGTTGTTTTTATGGATTTACTTCGTAATTTTTACGGTTTTCCACAACCACCCCAGCTGCCAGTTTAAAGCCGTAAATTTTACGGGAATTTTTTACAGTGTAGATCTTAATGGAAATTTCAGTGAGTTCCTCCAAATCCCCATTAACCCGCCTAAAATCATCTTTCTTCTCAGCATTTGAAAAAAAAAATTCCCAATAAGAACCCATTATAAAAAATATCTACGCAAAAACACATCTCACATCTCCATTACGCAACAATAAAAACCTCTCAGTCCATCCATTCACATTAACTTCACCTACTACATAACCAAACCTCGCAAAAAACGCATTCACCAGTGTCGTATATCTCCCTGCAGTACTAGCACAACAGAGAGAGAGAGGGACACACAAAGACCATATATACTCCTCTTGTGTCGCACAGCTCTTGTATAGCCCCCATCGCCTCTGCAGCGATGCGTATAATCGCATAGGGCGGAAGGCCTAATTGTATTAGGCCTGCACAAAGCGTATTTTTCTTGCCCATTTACTGGAGGCACGGCCCTCCTAATTCGGCCTATTAGGCCGCCTAATGGGAGCCTCCACCTGGATGGGAGGTCGGGGTAGTCGTCTGTGATTGTCAGCGGGGGTGCAAGCTTTGGCAAGTGATCGGATTTACGTTGAAACTTTTTGAAGAACTTGAATTTGTTTGACTGGTAGAGTGTATTTTAATTGAATCGTCAGTTTTAAAAAGGGAATAAGTCCAAAAATGACAAATTTACTTTTTGTGCTAAAAAATATCTCCAAGCTCAGCTCTACACATGAGTGCAAAGAGGGGAAAAATAAAAAATAACTACCCCCTATCGGCAGATATAGCCCCTTGATTTTGCGAAATCGATGTCCATTCATTGTATTTTTTCTTATTAAGTTTGAATTTTAACATAATTTGTATTTCTTTTCTTATCATGTGGCCTGTAAACTTAGCCAAAATAAAATTTGATTTTAATTTAAAAGCTTTTTTTTTTTGACCAATGAATGTTTGACTCCATTGATATTCACTTACTCCATTGATAGCGCCTTAATGACTCAGTTTCATGATAATTTTTAATTTTATTCGTCTTTGTACTGTGAACTAAGCAGACATATAATTTAATTGTCAATTTAATTGGTTTTTAAGATTTTTGTTCAGCTGAAATTTCATTCATAAGGTTTAAGAAGGGAATAAGTCCATCCTCTTTTTTTAACTGTAAAACATTTTTAAATACACTTATAATTTTTTCGATGATTGTTCTGCATTCTTAACAGTGTCATGAATTTCCTGTAAAAATTTGGTGGCTATAGGATAAAAATTCCATTACTTATACAGTTTTTTTTTTCAATTTTCTCAAAACATCGTTTTTAGACTTATTCCCTTCTTGTAACTGACGATTCAATTGATCATTAGCTCAAAAAATGACCCAGAGCATTTCATAACCAGCTCTTACTTTCAGGTTGCATGTCAAATAAGAAGTGAAAGATATATTGTTTTAATTGAAAAAGTATATTCCAGGATCCCATTGATTAAGTTAAAATAATTCTGTAGTAGTTCTTCTTGATTTATATTATGTAGATTGAAAACTAGGGTCTTAAGAACCTAATTCCTTGTTTCTTCCCTTATAATCTCAATATCTTTTAAAAGATTGTTAGCGAAAATGAAAGATTTGATGAGTAATATTAAAAGAGAGAGATAGTAATGTAATTGGATTATGTCAGTATATGGAATGTATGATTCAGTATATGGAATATATATGGAGTATATGGAATATATATGGAGTATATGGAATGTATGTATTCAGTATATGGAATATACTGAACTCGAGTCGAGGGAGGGACAAAGGTTATTTACATGGTGGGAAAGTATTATTATATTTTAAAAAATTTCAGAGAAAAGCAGTATATGGAATATACTGAACTACTCGTAAATTATGGTCGGAAATTAAATCGTACATAAAAAAGGATATATGATCCTTATTCAGACATTTCAATCGTTTGTAGGGTTTAAATAATTTACTGTCATGTCATCTACAAGAAGGGTAGCTATAAAATAAAGCTCAATATCAGTTATCTGTCCCGTTAAAATCGCCGAAATTTTACACGCCAATTATTCAAACATCGCCAAATTTTTATTGTTTTATTTTTATTGTATTCAACCGTGTACTAATTAAATCAGTAGGTGTGCCATTTTTGGCGACATTCTTATGTTTCAGCATTGAAAACAGCTTGGCAAAGTTTAACGGAACTGTAAACGACAGTTAACGGCACTTAAAATAAAATGACAATAGTAGAGTGGTTGAAATTGAAAATCAGGTACCTACTACGAAATTCTGATCCACTAAAGCGTGAGAAAGCACAATACTTCCGAAAATACATCCTCAAAAACACACACACACGAAACATCCAAATAAAGACCATCCTCTCACGAAGCAGTCCAAGCGCATCTAACTAATAAAGAATGCCAATGGCTCCCGACCCGACATCTGCACACAGTGTTGCACTGTAAACATTTTGCTTCAAAGGCTGCCTGGGGTTGGAGAGGACATTGAAAACTACGTAGCGAAGCAGACGCGTGGCACCCTAATAGAGCAAGGCACCCCTCTACAGGGGGTGCCTAGACCCTTCTTTTATTGCCTGTATGTTTGTCTCGATTTGACTGCTTCGATGGCTCCCAATGCAAGGTTGTTTTCCCGATTTCAAGGGTTGTATTTATATTGGTTATGACTGCTGGTTCTTGTGTTGTGGTGTTTTTTTATCGTGGTTTATATTGTCGACGAAATTTCCATACGAGTAGAACAGTGAAGAAGTCTACGGACCTCATACACTTAAATTGAAAATCCATTGGTCATCCTTACTTCTACATTTAGAAACCTTTCAGCATATCCAAATTCATTAGTTTCTTTTCTGTAATTAACAATATTTTATTTTAATATAAACACAAACTAACCCACTAGGATGCACGCCGGGCCTGGGAGACCCGGAAACTTATTAAATCGAATCTAAAGCAGCTGATAAACCCCGTGCACTTTTTCCAATTAAACAGCATCGAGAGAAAAGTTGAGCAGGTGCTGCCTCATAAAATACAAATGAGAGCTGAATGATGTGTGGATTGAAAGAGTAGAACAGATCACTCGGTTTATGGTGACCTAAGTAAGTACTTTTTTTATGATTTTTCACAGCATGGCTTTTCGCACGTTTTGTAACTGATGGACTAGGCATTTGTACTATTGAACTTTCATGCGAAAATTTCCAAAGGTATGCAGGTAATATATACGTAAGTACAAAAAAAAGATACTTCTGAGAGAGAAGAGAGGGCATACCCCTATCCTATGACCTCCTCCTCTAAACTCGCCTTCTAGGGGAAGAACTAATAGAGCATTTTCAATCACATGACTCGGACCTAACAATGGCCTTAGCAGTTACAGAAAATGACTGGCCGTGGAATTCTTCTATTGGAGCATTTGCAATCACGTGACCCCATACCTAAAAAACGCCTTAGCAACAGATAAACAACGGCCTTTGCAACAGTTAAAAGCCCTACAGTAGGTACACAGTTAAAAGAAAATAACCGGTTGTGACGTCATCTGAAAACGCTCTATAGGAATATGGATGGAATGAGTTGAAGATGATTTTTCAGTGCTGGAAAAAGAAAAAAAAATGTCGATCATTTTTTTTCTAAAAAAAGAAGACTGCCTGGGAGGCCAGTATAGAAATAAACGTGTGAACGTGTCCCGAAAATTCAGAATTGAGTTTTGCTAAAGTAAAAAGATTTTGGCATTTTTCTTGTGGTTTCAGTAGATGAATTAAAATGATTATGTGAGATAGAAAGTTCGTGATACTCTTATTTACAGACTATATTCCATTGAACAAAAACTGTTTACTGTTATAAAAAATAATTCTGTTGAATAATCATATTTTATCGGAGGGTAGAAGAATTTATTTAATTCAATATTATTTATTCTATTAAATTTACCCCTCGTCATATTTTCTGAACTACTCGTACTTAATACCGCACCACTGTGGCATATATTTGGAAAACCTTTTGTTCCAGAAACTTTTGTGAAAAATCCTAACAAGCAAGTAGAATCAGCAAGATCAGTCTAAGATTTTTTTTGTTTAATGATATATTGCGTTCTATTCACCAGTCAAAAAGTTAATAATTTTAAAAGATTTTTAGCCTAGAGCAGAAACTTTACAATGTGGTTGCTATCGTGTTGCATTCATCAAGAAAGCCCGTTCCTTGTTAAGGCATGGTCGAACAATAAAGAATGCATGATGGTTAGGTGTGGGTTATTATACGATTACGATTATTTTAAGACTGTGAGAAGGTCCTCCTAGGTTTGAATTCAATGATTACGCTTGATAGGCTAAAACCTTGTTTAATGATTTGATTGAATTTCGTAAAAATCGGACCTGTTTTTGAAGCATAAAGCAAAGTCTAGCAAGTCTACTAATACTAATAACTATCGAAAACCAACTTAGAGATAAAAACACGCACTTAAAGAAACTTTTAATTTAAAATATCCATGCGTTCATCTAGTGAACAGTCAAAAGTAAAAGAAAAAAGACACATTAAACTCGTTAGTTTTCATTAAGTAAAGTCAAATTAGGTAAAAAGGGTCGAAGGTAAACATTTAAAAAAAACAAGCAGGGAAACACTGGGATTTGTTAAAGGGGTTTTGTGATGTCTAAAAAACACATTTAAACGTGCATTTTTTTAAATATCGCGTTTGGGAAAATGCAATGGGGCCAAATTCCTTTTTGTCTTGATTGTCTAGATAATTAATAAGAAAATTAATTATCTAGTCTACCGTTTACGTCCCATACTTCAAAATATATCTGAATTTTTATTTTTAGGAAAAGATGATTATATGGTTAAAGAATATATACTGCACACCAAATCTTAAGCGCAAACGAATCAACCAAGATAATTCTAACTACTACTATTTCCGTTCAAATCTCCCAATGTTTTGAAAAAATTTTCGTCTCATACTTCGGCTTAGTTAATTGCCCCGAAAGGGCTTAGGTATGTAAAGGGGAACACGCCTTATAAATAAGTGTTCAACACATTTTGACACAAAGAAAGACATATTCGCGTGATCTAATTCTCGTTTCCAGTGTATTTAAGAAAATATACATGAGCCTGATTACCGGAAGATTTTAGGAATTTATTATCAGCTCTCACGCAACCTGTATTTTTCCAACGGCGAATGGGATAATGCTTATCTAATAAGTTAGCGACAGGTTCGTACAAATTTTTGCGACTGTCCCCCTTTTAATTTAATTTTTTTTTAATTTTTTACATAGTTGAGGTCAAATAAAAAATAAAGGAGAAAACGACAAAAATATATATACATTTGAGACACCAAGGAGTCAAATTTACTCTTACAGGTGACCGAAAATTATACATGAGTGGGTTTTCAAGGAAAAGATATAAAGAAGAAAGAAAAGAAGTTTAGATGAAAAAAAATCAATGAAACACGGGTATCTCAAGGCATAAATCAAATAGTGATTATAAATGATGGTGAGGTGCTGGTGAGCTTCGGATTATCTTATTTTTCAGAGAGGATTTGTTTTAAAAATATTGTTCAATGTCAACTATTGAATATACAAATAATTTTAAAAGCTTTTTAAGTTTTAAAGGAAATTTTTTTCTAATTTGATGGGATTAGGCAAGCTATTGAATAGTTTCGGTGATTCTTTACATTCAACCTTAAAATTTTAGGTATTTTGTATTCATGTTTCATTTATTGTTCTAGGATATCAGTGTCCATTTTAAAAGTTTTGGATGGTTAACTGGTGTAAGGTCGAGTTTTAGAGGACGCTTATAAGCTTTTTGAAATCTCTCTATTCTAAAAAAAAATTTTGATCGTCGGTTTTTTAGAGAAAAGTGCTGTAATTACTGGCCAGTACGGCACATTTTGTTCGATTCTTCACAAATGGTTCTTTGATTCGATTGCAAAATGTTCGATTCTTTAGAAAATTCCGAAAACGCACCTGAGAACAAATTTGAATTTCACCATTTTGATACATAATCTCGTATGCTTTGATTTACCGCACACAGCTGGATGAAATTCTAAAAGAATTGAAAAATTTTTGTATTTACAAAGGACGTTTTCTGACGCTATGACGTCACTAACAAACAAAGTAGTTCCCATCGCGGTGTCTGAATTTTGAGTGAAATGAAAGAACGTCAATTTAAAAATATGATTATTTTGTTAAACCCATGTATACTATATATAGTGTCTTTTTATCACGATTTGCGCACCAAAACTCCTCCTAGCAACCCAACAGGCTTTGTGTATACTCATTTTCTCCTTCTGCGTAGTGACATACTGGATTCAGGAAACGTAAGCTGTCAAGTATAGCTATTATTTGGATACTATGAGGGGTGATAGTACTCATCAAGACGAACAAGAATTGGTATAGAAAGGGGGTTGCAGATACGCCGTTAAAGAGCTAGGACCTAATGTAGTGCGAGTGCGTTTCAAAAGGCCGTTTTTAGAAGGCCCGTGTGAAAAAACATAATAAAATGAAAAACATTATTGCATGAGGCACAGGAGTATCCGTACTACTTAAATCCTCAATGTGATAGAAATTGGACCACTTGCTAAACCGTGGGGTGAGTTTTAAAACGTGCAATATTCATCTTTTAGCCAAAGAATGGAGTTCCATTAAGGGTACTTTGAAAAATGATGATCGGGGAAGGAATTTTCAATGATCATACAGTTCCAATGATCAATGTATGATCATTGAAAATTCCTTCCCCGATCATCATTTTTCTAAGTACCATTACACCAATGTAAGGGAACTCCATTCTATGGGCTTGGCTCCCCTGTTACTCCCAAAAATAACTATTAATAATTTATAAAGACCTTTTTTTGACCAAAAATCGAAAACAAATTTCATCGAAACTAATCCATATGCAATTGGGTATCACCCTAAGAATTTTCAAAACTTTTCGTTGAAATATTTTCCATTTGTAGTTAATTTCATGTTTGATAGTATACACTTCTCCATGGCTATTGGAAACTTAAAGGTTGCTTTTCTCAGAAAAACTGTTTCAGTGTTATATCTATTGGACCAAATCTCTTGAAATTTTTTCTGTCTATTGTTGGGAACATGCTTAACAAAATTTTGCATGGTTGTTTGGATATCCATGGTAGATTTTCTAAAAACAATTACTGAATTGTGAATTTCAGCATTTTTAGGCCTTTTTTAGCAAGCAATGCAAGAAAAAAATTATTTTATTTTCAGTACTCAAAATTATACAAACTTTAAACCATAGCAATATTTTGCTGTACACAGTTTTATATCTTTGAATACCAAATTTTATGAGTGTAGGTCAATTATTGTAGGATGAGTTGCATTTTAAAAACACCTCTAAAAATTTTAATTTTTATTTAAACAAAAACTCATAAAATTTGAAATTCTAGGTATTTTAAACTCGTAATACATTTTATAAAAGAAAAATACATATATTACCAGCAAAAAGTTAAAAAAAAAATTTAAAACTTTGACCAGAGAGGTACCATGTACCCTTAACTTATAGAACTTTATTATATATTACTGATAATTTTCCTCTTCAATCCACCAACAATCCCCCTCTTAAAAACAGATTATATTTAAAAGCATTAAATTATACAGTTCATCGCAATTTGCGCAAAACGGACCATTACCATCCAACAATTTAATCGACAATAATAATCATCATCATCAGACAAATAATCATTTTACTCCCGAACAGTTCAACTCCAGGACCCTACACTCGGCCCTTAAATTCCCATTTCGGAGGGGGGTTGATTCAAGGACCCACCCTCTGAAAAAAAATTTGATGAAGGATTCCACTGTCCACCCTAATGATTTCCCCTCCACTCTCAATAGATTTAACCGAGTTATAGCGAACGATTTGCGGATGGGGAGTAATTGCTGTTTCTCCTCCCGAAGTCACCGAAAAGCAATTTGCTGCTCCCCAATTCACCTATAAATCGCGGCGTCCACTCTATCTTTAAACGGCCCCATAATGGCATCGTTACGTAATCGCCCTCAGTACACGAGGAGTCAAACTCCCGTATGAGGGGAGTATATGAAGACAGAGCATTGAACCTCTATGTAACGAGCGCGGCCGTGTCTGTGGTGATGAAAAGGCTTCGTTGGCCGGTAATTTTAATTTTCCACTTTTAGTAATCGGGTGGCGTTTTTTTATTATCAAAAATGGATCATTGTTTGGCGATACAGAAGAGAAAAACTGGCCTCGTAAATGTTATTGGTGATCATAGTTTTACTGATTATCTGTGTTCATTATTTTTTGAGTATTCTTTTTTGCTCCAAAATATAAAAACCCAATCGCATCATGAGCCCATGAATTTATCATCTCAATTGTTCCCCCAGGTGATCAAACAAGCGACAACCACTAATATTGCTCAGTTGTTGTAGTTTGGAGAGCTTACTCACCACTAAAAGAGTCAGATATTGCTTCTGTTTTTTCGGAAGGCGGTATCGTAATTGTATTTGTCACGTGAATATAGATAATATATTTTTTCTGAATATTTCCCTCTTTCAACGTAAAGTAACAGTTGGAAATCATACTTTCCAAACTTGCGGTGTTTTGAAATCATCGTGAATGAAGATCTCTTTGGATGGATGCAGATGAAACTATTTTCTTTGAATGTTTCCTCGCGTGTAGTTATTTTCCTGGTGGTATATGGGAAAGAAAAGAAAGAGGGAGAGAAAAGAAGGAGGAGAGAGGAAAAGAAAAAAGAAATGGAAAAAAGAGAGAGAAAAGTGGAAGGAAAGGAGAAAGAGGGAATAAAGATGAGAGAGAAAAAGGGAGAAATAATAAAGTAAGATATGGAGAGAAAGAAGGGAGAAAGACAGAGAAAAAAAAGAAAGAAGAGAGGGAGAATGGATAGAGATGGAAAGAAAGGGAATAGAGAAGATTGAGATAGAAAGAATAAAGTAAGATAGGGAGAAAAAGAAGGGAGAAAGACAGAGAAAAAAAATAAAGAAGAGAGGGAGAATGGAAAGAGAGAAAGGAGACAGAAAGATGAAAGCAGAGAAAAAGTAAGAACAGGCAGATAAAAAGAATGGAGAAAGGTTAAGAGAAGGGATGGAGAAAGAGAGAAAAAGAAAGAATATTGAGATAGAAAGAAGAGATATAAAGAGAGGAAAGAGGCGGAGAAAGAAAAAAATAAGATAGAGAGAGAAAAAAGAAAGAGAAAGAAGGGGAGATATTTTTACACTAAATGTCCGAAATCTACTCGTCTATTGTTTCATTTTGCCACTCAAGAGGTTGGCCATGTTGGGTTACCACACCATTGCCCCCTCTTTACATATTACCTCCACACTCCCGAACGTCAATATGTTGGGAGTAGCTGACTCCCCCTCTCCTTCTCGCGCTCCCATTGGTCCACCACTGGCCAATGAGAGGGCGGATCGCCTCGGCGGCTAGGCCTAGGCCGCGGCGATCGCTCTATCAAGAGGGATTCTCTGCCCGAGGCGGTCACTTCTTTTTTCCGCATCTGTGATCGCGGTGATCATCTCGTGCGACGCTCTGGGCAATTAAATCGGTATTGATGTCTGGCTGTTTTGAAAGGAGATTATTGGAAGAGGAATTTTAATCCGCGAGCTTTGATTTGCTGCGAGCTGTCCTCCTCCCATCTGGAGACATCTGATTGACGATTACAGCTGATTGGAGAATTTGACGAGTTCGTTTTTTGGTTGAGAAATCTTGTAAAGAAATCATTTGAAGTGAAGTAAGAATGGGAAGAAGAAGATGATGTGAGTGAAATCAGGGTGAGAAGATATCGTAAAGCTATAACTTTATTTGATGTCATCTGGAGTTGTGAATTTATTATTGTTTTGAAGATCGAACGCCCTACTGCCCAATGTTATGCTAAAATTTATGGCGTGAAGACCAACTTATCAGAAGAAAAGTGAGTACCCCTTTGCTTACGAAACTCTAACAATCACTCAAGTTCTTTTTTTAGAAGACTTTTATGTGTTTGTTATTGATACTACTTCTGAAGAACCTTGAAACTATTAACTAAAGAGAGAAAACAAATAAAAACTGATTGAATGAAAACTGATGAAACCATTACCCTTCTTAGAAAAGTAACTACGACTGCAAAATTTTCAGTATTGGACTCAAAGATAATCTTTGAGTTATCATGATAATCCACCAAAAGAAAAGTAAATGCTATTAGTTACAAAACTATCTTGACATGGACCAATATTTCTAACCTTTTCATGAAGACATTTCCCAAACTGTTTTGCTTGAACCACTCACTGTAACCACCTCATAAAGACCAAAAGAACAGTGACCATCACCAATTGACCATCCGTGACCATCATCAATTGACCCTCTGTGGACATCATCAATTCACAACAACTGACCATCCCGATGACTTCCAGAGACTCACTGACCCCAATGCACTGACCACTTGACCGCTCGAGATGCAAGTCGAGATGAGCCTTGACCGGTCCCCTCTGGCCACCCTGGCCTACCCGTCGGACGCGAACGGGTGTCACAACAAGGAGGAGAGACCACCCCTGCATTCGATCGACGCCATCCTGGGACTGAGGACGTGGAAGAAGAAGCGGAGGAGCCCCTCCCCCGGGGGGTCTGGGGGAGAGGGGGGACACCCACCCCCCTTCCGGACAGCTGAGGACATCGATGACCACACCAGGGAGAACTCAAGTGAGTCTTTTGTCATAATAATATTTATATTTACATTGGTGAATAATAGCACATTATAAGGGGACATCCATAAATAACGTGAGGTAAAAAGGGGGGAGGGGGATCCAGGAAAATCTCATCAAATCTCACCAGGGGGGAGGGGACTATTTGTTACCAAGGGGAACAAACTCATCTAGGTAACTAAGAAATATTCAGATAAATATTATGTGTAGAAATATAATAAGATAAATACAGAATGTGTGATAAGAAAACATAATACACACTATTAAAATAAAAATAACACACAGCAAAAATAGAATGAAAGGAAGTAAAACAAGAAAATATAATAATAATAATAATAATAATAATAATAATAATAATAATAATAATAATAATAATAATAATAATAATAATAATAATAATAATAATAATAATAATAATAATAATAATAATAATAATAACACTTTTTTGTTCTCAATTTAACAATACTTCAGTTTTTATTGTTATCTATATAACATGTTATTCTTTACTGTGATGCGATATTGTTCTGAATATATCTGGGAAATGTTGCTATCCAGAAAAGGTATTCGAAGAATAACAGTGTAGTAAAGTGTTGCTGGAAAAACTCCCGAAGCAGAAAATGTGTTCTGTTTACGTGTGCTTAAGAACACTTTTAAAATCTAAGCATATTTTACAACACTATTTGTAGAACACATTCTGGTTGAAAACACTTTTTAAGCATACAAACTGCAAAATTCTCCAAACGAATATAAACACATTTATTAACACTTTTTAGACCTCAATTTAACAACAATTTTGTTGTGTTGTCACTTAGAACACTTATTGTGTTGTTATAGTGTTCTGAATATGTTTAGGAAGTATGTTAGAAATGCTTGATATCCATAAATGAGTTCTAAAATTGTGTTTATAAGTTGGAGTTCTTCTTAAATTTGGATAAGAACACATTTTATAACTCTGAAAATTTTTAATAACACTTTTACAACACTATCTTTCTCACACAACGCATTCAAAAACATAATCGCAATACACTCAAAACGTTTTTGATTGGAAGTGTTCATTATTGTATATTCTTAGCTTTGCAAAAGTGCTTTATGCATTTGAAGAGTTATCAAAATAATAGCATCACAATAAAGTGTTAAAGTTGTCTAGCATACAACACAACTTAAGTGTTGCTAATTTGTAGGCTAAAAAGTGTTTTAAAATGTGTTTAATTTTGAGTGTGAGCGTTCGAACCATTGAAAGTTTTTATGTGGGATTGACTACCTTCATAATATGGAGTAGAAATTCCATCCACATTCACACCATACAAGTACTATTTTCAACTGGTTCTATTTAAGTGGAGTTGAAATTTATTTTTAAATCCATTTAAAGAATCAGTATCAGTTTGATTTTGAGCAAATACACTCTAAATTCTCCAAACAAAAATAAACCCATTTAAAAACACTTTTTGTACTCATATTAAGAACACTTTGGTGTGGGCTGTCAGATAGAACACTTAAAAACTTTTTTGTGTTGTGATAGTGTTCTGAATATGTTCAGAACACTATATGTCACTATGTGAAGTGTTAGAAATATGTTCTATCCAGAACTGTGTACTAAAATGGTGTTGTAAAATGTGCTAAACACTATCTTTTTCTTACACACACCATACACCCCCTATTCTTCTTTTTTTCATTATTTTTCTTTCAATTAATATGTGCATCATTCAGAATGGTTATGAGGAAATTACTATGCTTAAGTTATGAACTGAAAATACTAATTTCGCAAGCATTTCTTAATAATCTACTTTGTAAATGTTGAAAGTTATTAGCTTCAACTTTCGAATAAGTAAATTTTTAAAAATCTACTTTATAGTCTGTTGATGGATCTCTTTATAAGGGAGAGTTTGTTGTTTGCACAGCAAAAGTTGTTATACTGAAGAACAATATAACTAGAAATATCCACAAGGGACATATATTTTTTATATACACGTCTATTGATTTGGTCTTTACAACCTTTTGTTGAGACAAGGGCTGTTTTGGTCAGATTCACAACTTTATTTTTACTTGGTCATACATATTCTATTTACTTCACATTCTTAAAATTGATTTTATTAAGTTCATGTATTTAAAAACAGCTTAAAACATGGTTCTAACTTAAAAAAAAGAAATAAGAAATGAAATATATTCCTAATGATACTATCTGCTTAAATTATTAAAATTGCAAACAATAAAAATGCATTACATTATGTAAATAAAATTACCTTATAAAATTACATAATTGTTCATTAATACTAAAGAAATATGCAAAGAATATTATATATAAAATGTTTTGGGTATTAAAAGTTTAATTTTGTATCAAAACCATGTTATGCCATTTGTTTTTTGCTGAATAAATTTTAATTAAAAACAATAATTTATTTATACGATTACAAAAAATAAACAGAAATTGCAAGGTAATACTATTGTTAATTTTCAAAGTCAATAAATGTATGAATATGGCTGTAAAATTTGTTGAAACTATTAAGTAAAACAATATGAACAAAACAGGTATGATCAAAACAATGCATATTTTATTAGATTCCACACTATTCTGAAACTTATAAAACAAAATTGAGATAAGTAAAAGAACATAATCATAAGTTAATGAATATTAAAAAGAGAAATTATAAAGTTTACTTTCCCTTTTTTTTTTAAAATAATCCAATTTTATTTAGACCCAACTTAAGGTGTTTCATACTTTTCTTATAAACTATATTAATGATTTATGACTGTAGTCTGTTTTAGGTCTTAAAGGATATTATTGTGTATCTTATAAATGGAAAAAATAAATTTGTTTATAATTATCAGTATTATTATTATTTGTAAGGAGCCATTCATTCCACATGATCATTAGAGAACTTTATCCAATTTACTATCATACAGTTATAGTTTTAATCACAAATCGAAAAGTTTATTTATGGGTTTTTATTTTTAGATGATATTGGTAATTTTCTTTAGAACATAGTAATCTTTGAAGTTATTTAATTCTACAATTGCAGTTATCATTAAGAAAAGGTTATAAGATAGCCTAAATAACATTATTATTTTTATTTATAGCTTCTTGTCTTTATTTTATCTTTTAATTTATACCTAAGCATTCGTTTATATTTTCAATCATTTTATTCAGCCCACAGAGTAATTCAGCCCAAGCAAACATAAGCATAAACATAAATAATCAGGAAAAGGAATACTTCTTAAAAATTTTAGTTTGTGTAGTTCAATAAACCTAGAAAAAAATGTATAAACAAGATGTTACACCACATAGGTCTTGCTAATTCTAATACATAAGTACAAATCCAACCTAAAGTCTTGAGGTGTAATCACCAAGTCTTTATTTAGCTTATGCATCAAATATTACACATTTGTTAACGAAAATTAATAATCCGAACAAGTAAATCTTATGAGTTTTGAAACATATGGAAAAACTGGAGTTTTAAAGCTAAAAATAATTCCTCTAAATTTGAAATTTATTTATGAAATTGTTTTTAATCAATAATATGAAAGGAAGATTGAGTGCATACTTCAGTTTATATAATTTAACATCATATTTAGGGTAATGATAAAAAAAAGTTAATTTTGAAGAAAGAAATTGAAGGTTAAAAATTTTCTTATCATCAATATTAAATTATTTTCTTCCTTTTGTAAATAAAAGCATGATTAAAAATTCATGCTGTATACTTTTTAAATATTTTATAGTGTTAGATTTTTCGAATTTAGAAATAATTAGCAAGTGTAAATATACCATACTTTGAACTAAAAACAAAAGGTATAAACTGATTAAAAAAATATTCGGGGAAATATAAATCTTGCTAATCATAAGTTGTTTAAAACATTAGCTCATAAATTCATGTGATAATATCATATTTAAAGCAAAATTTTCTATTATATAATGAACAAATTTTAAAATAAAAACATTATAGAAGTTGAAATAAATTTATCCATATCTTAAAAACTGTTATCGAATTATTATGTAATGGGTTTGTGTATAGCAACTGTTATTTTTAGAATACTTGTAAAGAACTGGATAAGTAAAAAAGCAAACTTGAACATAAAATACACTTTCTTAAAACACTTATATCACACCACTTATACGTACAAACTAATAATAAATATGTATTTTACTTCAGCATACTTGTTGTAGTAATTTAACCTGAAAAAACTGTTTACTCTAAAAGAAATATAAATTGGTAAAACTTAAATATTATTTAACTTTAATGTAATTGAAACATGAGACCGTTTTCCTCTGACAGTAAAAAAGCACTAGGATAGCTTTCATAACAGATGTAGTATTTAATTTTTTTGTTTCCTAAAAAGTACATTTTTCTTTTAGAGATTAAACATTTAAAGATATATTAATTTAAATCTGAGTTTTTGAAAGTTAAGATTCAATCAGTATTAAAAATGAGATCAAATTTACTATTATATTAATGATTTTGAAGTTAAAATAATCTTAATTGCCAAGCATTTAATGATTTAATATTAAAACAAATACAATTCCATACATGTGTAAATTGCCCATCAAATCTTTTTATATTGAAATTCATCAGAAAAACTTGAACTATGTAAAGTCTGAAAATAATTTATAAAATTGAAAAATGAAAAGAAAATATCATGAGCAAGTAAAATGCGTTGAAGCTTTAAATAACGTTTCACAAAATGATTTTCCTTACGACAAATTTAATTTTTATAACCCGGACATTTTCCTAGTACTGTTAGCACAAATAGAAGTTTACGGAGAAAATGCATATTGAATAACGTTTTTTAAAGGAATATATAAAAGCGAAACTACCCATTACAAACTCTGCAAAGAATGTATTTTTTGTCCAATAAATTCGATAATCATATTGAGCCCCCTTAATATCCTTCTCGATAGAAGTACCGAACAGAGTGTGTGAGTCATAAAAGAGTTAAGTGAAATGCTTTTTACTAGGGTAACTGTGTTCACGGAATAAAAATGTACTTTAGAGAAGGGGATGGATTTTAAAATTTGATTCAATTTATTAAGCTTATCATACGCAGTTTAGGCTTCGTTGCACTTAAGTGAATTGGAATGAAGCATCACAGGGTGTTCTCAATAATGTTTGATTGGATCGGCAATTTAATAATATCTTTATTATATTTTAAATCGCGATGGGGCGTTTTGCGAAAATATAAATTTTAGTTATATTTAAAAAAAATTCATATATAATACTTGAGATTTCATGGATTTATTTTATAAGATACCTTTTCCTTTATAGATGTTTTTATCATTTACGAAATTATTGAACAATTAAGTTAAAATGTGTCTTGTAAGTAATTCAGATAATTTTTTATGCATAAAAATTATTTTCCTTCTATTTTCTGCTGTATTTTCACAGCACTCAGCTAACTGTTTTTTTTTTGCATATTACTAATAGTAAAGTATTTAAAAAAATTCTGTGAACAATATTGTTATTAGTATTATTATCGGGTTCAATTCCGTTAACTGAACCGTTAAATATCGCCAAGCGGTTTTAAAAGTCAAAATTTAGAGATATTGCCAAAAATTTCAAACTAATTGGTGATATTTAAAGGGAAATTTAACGGTTTTTTATTCCTTAAGAAGTAGTAAATGAGTTGACTCATCAAAATTTGCAATTATGTACTAATTAAATGAGTTATAAAGAAAGCTAAATAAATATGAGCAACATTGATATATTTTTCACAAACAATTTTAAATTAAAAGAAAATTAAACAAATTACCTCTTAGGGTTCAACAACTTTAAAGTCTCCTACACTGTTTTGTAGTAGAAGGTAGAAATATAACTACGCATATTAGTAAGTATATTTTCTACTGTAAAAATGTTTACACACGCACCAAAGTTTAAAAATTTGTATGCAGAACGATTAAAGTAGGTTATAAGAGAGCCACATTGATTATTTTTAGTTTACATACACTTTAAATGTGTTTATTTTTGTGTGAAGCGTTTGCAGTATCATTTCACAACTTCCACGACTTCATATCGTTACCACCACGCCAAAAACACGAATCTACTATTCTTATACATAGCAGATTCGTGTTTTTGGCATGATGGTAACGATATCCCTACCGAAAAAAGAGAACAGATCTATTCTTCAGCATTTACTTCTAACATCCCCTCACCAATACTCACAACAAACAGAGCACGGCAAAAATCCCCAACCCTCTCCCACCCACATCCAAAATCCCTTTTAATCACTGGCACCCTCCCCTTTTTCCCACAGGTCTCGCAAAAGCCGGGACACGCGACTCCCGGTAGCCCCAGGGCAATTAAGAATTTCCCGTTTTTCGGAAGGGGGGCTCCGGAACGGGATTAAAGCATGGGAACCGATCGTTTTTCACGCACCCTAGCACGTGACCCCTCAATCGTTCCGGGCAATTAGGCGGGCCTAATTAAGAGGGCATTACGCCAGGGCAGTCAAATAGCGCTTTTACGGAGAGCGAGGCATTTTAATTGATGACCCATGTGCGTGCGTCGCGAATTACCGGTGCGTGAAGTTTTTAGGGGTGTTGAATTGGGTGTTGTTGGGTTCGATTAAATTGGAGGGGAGGACGCGGCGTGATTCGGGTTCGGTTCGTTAGTTTGTTGTGTGTGTGTGATGGAGCTCTGTTTCGTTTCGTCCGGGTCTGATGGTGTAACTGCCGTTTAATAGATGGGGGATTGTTCTCTCTGGCAGAAAATATCGATTGAGAGGGACGGTTGTTACCCATTATCGTTTGGCTATTTTTTTTTTTTTTACATCATTTATTATTTATTTCAAAAAATTACAGTCAAAACGAACAAAACAAGAAAAATATCCATATCACCTGGGATCGCAGCGATCCATGTAGGTGAACAAAACATGCATAGAATAATTACAAAAAACTAAAACGTGAAGTTATGAACTAAAGAGAACAATACATAAAAATAATATAGGAACAGTATAAATATAAATGTATTAACAGGGGTGGCAAACAGGGTGTCTTAATTTACGGGTTTAATATCTGTCATAAGGGGGTGGTGCATAAAAAAATGAGGATAGTTGATATTATACAATAATATAAAATTTAAGCAAGAAAAATTTCAATATTTTCTATAGAAAACAAAAACTCTTTTAATTTCTTTTTAAATACATGTTTGGATGAACTATCTTGTATTTCTAAAGGTATTAAATTAATAAATTAAAATTAATTAAAAAAAATTAAAGGTATTAAATTAATAAAATTAGTAAGTGCTACTAATTGATATATGAGTGAAAAAAAAACATAGAGTAGAGAAAATGGACTTCATAAGGAGAAATAAAATGTTTGTTGCCAAATGTGATCCAATGATTTTTACTTACTTAAAGCTGTCATTAATATTTACCTTGTTTTGTTTTAATTTAATTTTAAGAACACTTTTGTGTTGCCAAATTAACAACTCACTTTAAAAGTGTCGGTAGGTAGATCACTTTAACACCTTATCAGGGGCGGATCCAGACCAAATTTTCCGAGGGGGCCATTTGGAAAAATACGATACTTCTCTAAAATTTTTGAATTTTACAAAAGCATAGTTTTGCCAATACAAATAGGCTACCAACTACAGACTTAAAGCCCAGGAAGTTTATGGTCCGATCAAATTAACTCAACTACCGGATCTCCAGTACATCTCAATTTTTCTTTTGCATTCGTTTACCCCACTTGAGTTAATATTCATTTCATAGGTAACGCATTCCATATTTACATTTCGTACAAGAAAAAACAATTTCAAAAACTTTTTTGCCAATTAATGGAGGAAGGAAATGCTATTCGAAAGAATAGACTTAAGATTTATTAATTTTGAAGTCATTTACGACTCAATATTGCATACAATAGTTATAATTTGTGTAACTATTAATTACTAAAACAACTTACTATTACTGAAGCCTGGGACTGAAAAAATACTGTTTTTCTCTAATCCAGCAGCACTGAGATACCAACTTCTCGAGAACAAAATTACAAATAATGAACTGACCCAAGTAGAAAATGTCACCCCCAAGGGGCAATACAACAATTTGAAACTGGACCTGAACGAAATTGGACACTATTTTTAGCATTACACACCAAGATGTGATAGAAAGGATGTGATAAACAAACAAGCATTTGAATTTTAGCTCTGAAAAAAGGTTTTTTTTTTAACTATTTTTAAAATTTTCTCGTGGATCCGCCACTGCACCTTATTGTGTTCTGATAGTGTTCTTGATTTGTTGGAAATGTGTTCTATCCAGAAGTATGTTTCAAAAATAATGTTGTGAAATATGTTTCGTTTACTTTATTACGAACTTTGTTTAGAATCAGAAAGGGTCTTAAATTTGAATTGAAAACTCTATTAGGTCACATTTTGTATCTATAATTTACAGCATTATCTTCTTTTTTTCTCACAACCCAATCACAAAACAATCAAAACGCTTTCGATTAGAAGTGTTCATTAGCATTGCAAAAGTGTTTCAGGCCTTTTCAGTGGAGTTGGTAGGAGGGAAAATCATTCATCGAAAATAGTTTTATACAACATTTAATTATATTAAATTATTGATTTATACTATAGAAGGGAAGTAGATGCAAATAATTTTGAGATTTTGCAGCACTTAGTTTATTCTATAAATAAACCATGGGTCGAGAAAATGGAAAGACCACGTCACTAAAAAAATCTTATTATTGATATTACATTGAAATTATTTTAAAGGTTCAATTTACCTGTTATTTTTTATTTTGTTCATTGATGGATACATTTTTTACAATTCACCGGTTGGTCAAAATATTGAAACCTGACAACATAATAAAAAACAGAAAAAAAACCTGATTTTTCAACAAAGAAAAGGCCACCCATACTTAAATCATAATAATGAGAAATAAAAAGCATTAGCTTTTCACAAACTTTAATCCTTTCATGCAAATCTAGCAACAGCATCTAAAACCAAAGCCCCCCTCTGTATAAGGAGATTTACTACACTCCTTCGCCATTCAAGTATATTAGATCCCCTAACCCTATTACCATGCATTGAAAAGAAATTTAACGCGTTTTCCTCCGCAAGGATTTAGGCCAAACAAATAATATCAATCTCAATCTCACCCTACCGCCAAATCCCCCCCAAAGACATTCTACCTGCGTAGTAAAATTCTCTAATAATGCATTCTTCTCCTTATAATACACAAAAGCTCTTTCCTTATACGGCATGTCTCGGCCACATGGCCGCCCATGCTGGAAAGAGAATCTGTTTTAAGAAAAAAAAGAGGCCGGGCCTGAACTAGGCCTCGCCTCTATTGTCCCTCTTCCCTGCATCGGATTATAGGGCCTATAAGCCGCTTGGTGAGCGCGAGAACTTAACATCTCTATCGGTGGTGCGATCGGACTGAAAACTCTGGGATTGGCGTGAGGAGATATGTTGTATCTTATCTGCTGTGTTGCAGACCTTTTGTGGTCGATGTGTTATAGTGTGTTGAATTGTTGGAGAGTGTAGCAGTGTATTGAGGATTTTTTGATGGAGATTGAGGCTTCCGGTTTTTCTCATTGATGTTTGATGATGCCAATGTGTAATTTGACCTTATCATGGAAGTTTGAGGATACTTGTATAAAGAAAACATTGAAATCAATGGATGTTTTTGGCGTATTGTAAAGATCGATCAGCTGTAATGGTGTATTGCCAATGTAAAGGTCACCAAGACTTTATAGCAGCACTACTATAAGCTGCACTTGTGTTGTAGGGTGATTGTTGATTGTATTGTGGTGGTTGTATAGTCTGTTATCCAATTTATTAGATGATTTGTTTGTTAGTGGTTTTTAGACTATTATTCAATCACTCTTTTTAAGTTAAGTTTTTCTTGTGAATTTTCCTTAGTTTTCACACTTAGAGCATTTGCCAGTATTTTGCTGATAATATCGGCCAATGGAGTACTATGCGACACGACATATCGAAAACTGTATGTTATACTTGATGTCGCAACATGGAGACTCGGGCCGTTTTACCTTTTAAAGGCACGTTTATAGTGTTTGTTTAAAACTTAAAGAACTTACTAATTTCAAACATAAAATACAAATAAATATAATTTGAGTGGTGACTATTAATTGCTTGAAACTGAGTGTTTCTGGCATTTCAAAATTGAAAGAATTGGGGGTCGTCATATTAGATAACCAAAAGTTTCATATCGAAATGAAAACATTGATTTACTCAGATTTTAAAGTGATATCTATGAATCAGTTTCTCGCTGAACGAAATTTGAATAATTTTCAAAATTATCTGAATCGTAACAGATACAAATCCCCGCTGTATCCTTACCTTCAATTCATCTACAACTTAAATAACCACAACATACATTTTCCACTCCATAATAATTTACATCCCATAACAATCAATCACACACTGCCATACAAACCCAAACCTACATTTTCGAAATCAAACATATCCCAGCAATCTCCCCATTGAAATCATCCAAAACTCCACCATGCCAACCGTCTAGCCAGCCGTATTGTCATAATAACAAACCCCAGTTTCAAAACATATGCTCCAACGAACACCTCTGCACCCGAGCCCAGCGTTTCACGTGACGGCCCTGGGGTAACCCGAGCCCCACGTCTGCCCTTAAAATTAGCCCGGCCGCTATAAAAGCACCCCTGTCACGGCCTTTGTGATGTAAGCCTAGAATCTGCCCGGGTACGCTGTAATTAGCTGGCCCGCCGACTGGAAGCCTGTTGATCGGGCAGGGATAAATCGGGCTATTGTGGAACTGTATACGGTTGGAGAGGGGATGTGGTGTCCTGTTTTGGGGAGTTTTTAGGGTTTTTCATGCAGAGTGTAAGATTAAAATACACCGAGCAAAGTTGGTATTGATTAAATGGAAAAGCAACATTTATTGTTATTTTTGAGAAACTGTAAAGAGAACAATTGTTTCGGGGATAACTTCGATCATAGTTGAAGAAGGAGATAGAAGTTATCCCCGAAACAATTATTATTGTTCTTTTTACAGTCTTAATTTTATGTGCAAATAAACGTTTTTTTTTCCATTGTATCGAAAATTAGAGTGTGTTCTTAGTTTGTACAAAAGTCAGAAGTGTATTCCTCACTTTAGTTTTGATAAAATAAAAGTGATATTTCAGTATTAATTGCTACTGTTTCAGAAAACTGTATTAATATGTGTTGGGTGATAATTTTAAGGTTGGATCGGTATCAACAATCTTCAGTACAAAATTCATTAATAGTATTAAAAAATACAAATATCATATGTATATTTTAAGAACATCAATAATATTGCTTACTCCAATTAAAATTATATTCATAAATGTTTTATGTTAAACATCAAATTAATTTTTTCTTAACATTTAAAATTTGGATTTCTGTTTAGTATTTATTATTAAAAACATGAAACAAAAACTTGAGGATTTGTAGCAGCATGCTATTTTAAAAAATTTAGGTTAGAAAAATTACATGAATGCTCTATAACTATCAATATGATAAAATATATAAAATGTTCAAGTTTTCTTTCTAAATACTGGAAACAAAAATCTTTAGTGAAACATAGTAGAAGGCTCGCTTTTGAGAATATGCTACAGAACTATTTAAAAATGAAACTTTTCCCATACACCAACCCGTGTGTTGTTTTTCCCACCTTAATGTGGTGAATACAGGGTAATCTTAGGTCCCCTCCAAGGAGCTTAGAAGACATTTCTTTTATGAAATGACAAAAATGAAGTAATAAAATTAAAAATATTATTTTAAGGAAAAAAGGAAATTATTAGAATTGTATTAATTTAGTATTCTGAAGTAGGTGCTCAAGAAGATATTCTAACGTGATTGTTAATTTATCTATCATATAATACAGTTTCTGTGACACAATCAACACATTCTAATAATAGTATTTGACTCTTTGAATTTTTAAAATCAATCGATATGAAAAGATTTTTTCCATCATTTGAAATTTTAATTAAATTTTTATTGGAACAGCCAGTGAAATTTCTACATCCCTTTATGCTCGAAAACAGTCTAAAATTTTATCTCTTTATGCTTGAACACGGCTTACTAGATACTTATACAGGCTAGCCGAGTACGGAACTCATTGCAAATACAGATGGCAATACTGGACCAACTGGCAAAGCATATCCACAGTGTTGAAGGCGGTGGGTGATATAGGTAGGTCTTGTAGCGATCCAAGCGGGAAAAGTTGTCAAATGGTTTTCATTGTTTAAAACTCGGCTAGCCTGTATAAGTATCTAGTAAGCCGTGGCTTGAAACAGTCGAAATTTCCACTATGCTTGAAACACTGTAAGCGAACATTTGCGTAGAATTATACTTTAGTTTAAAAAAAAAACGGGGAAAAAATCAAATAATGGAAAACGTAAGATATAAAAATCATTAAAGATTATGCCTTTCAAACTAATGATACTCAAACAAAAAATAGTTTGATATTCTACGAAATAATACAAAAATTTAACCCAAAACTAACAGCTCGGCCCATCTATCTGTAAATAACCCGCCACCAAACTCCATTACAAGTCACCCCCCGTCTCCGCTCCATTCACGAAAATCTGTCGCATCGCCCCCAGGGGGGCACCTCCCTTTGCGGCACTCACTGAATCGCGGCTAATCTGCAACTAAGCGGGGGCCCGCCGTCCAAAGTGGGCCCTAATTTCACCGACAAAGGCGGCCCGCAAATCGCAACATTGTGCGGGGGCCCCGGGGAGCCTTGTATCCCAACAAGGTGTTCTTTCTTGGGGCGGAGGTGTCTGCAGATTGGCTAACGAGACGGTGCTTTTTGGCCAGAGGTGGTGGCGACAAGCTACTTATTGATATTGAAAGGGGAGACTCCTTGAAAAGGGATGGTGGGAGATGGAGTGGTTACTGTTTCTGATGGAGTAAGTGTGATAAGGGGAGGAAGTTCAAGGTTGAGGAGGATGGATCTCTTGAGAACAATTGTGTTTTTGTGTGATCGAAGCGCGTAACTTAGGGCCGTATTCAGAAACTTTAACACGATGATGAAACGATACGATAACGATCACTCCAAATCAATCGTGAAGGTCAATCTCCGCTGCTGCTGCCTCCTATCGGAAAGAATTTCAAGTAATTATACGCTGATACAACAAAAATTAAGGCTAACACTAGATTTCCATTACTTTCGTAATATATTGATGTCTGAGGACTGTTTTTGGTAATAAGTAGCTGTTCCAGATTTTTTGGAACTATTTAACGGACCACAAAAAGCGTAAAAGCAATCGGAATACGGTTCGAATTTCGGAACAAAATGGCGGACGAGAGCTGCTAAATTGGAAAGCTCTCTCGTTTGATGATCGTTTGAAATCTGTCGTGGTGTCGAGAGCTTTTTCATCGTTATCGTTATCATATCGTTATCGTGTCATTTCATCATCGTGTTTAAGCTTCTGAATACAGTTGGTATTGAGAGAGAGCAATGTGAATTCCGGGAGATGAAGTGTGTAAGAAAGAGGAGAATAGAGAGTAATAAGAATCACTTAATTAATTATAATTAACACCGCTGCAATATACAGGGTGTTTCACAACTTACAATTTAAACACACTGTAGTTTTTGTAGTGTAGAGAAATGACATCAAGCAGGGCCGAGGGGTAGATTTACCCGGTATGATGCAAGTTCTAGAAATGCCAATGGGCACCCATATGTTTGAATTCAGGGGGACCAATAAAAATTTTTTAAAGTTAACTAGTCAAGCAAGTAACTGGATGTTTTTCTAGATAGGGGGCTGGTTTAATTTTTTTTTTTTAAATTGCCCCATTGTACTTTACAGATTGAGTGTGGTGTTTTTTAACACTTTCGGATAATAGTACCTATCTATTTAAATCTTTGTACACTTTAAAAAATGAATCTTGAATCTGTAGTAAACTCGTGCAGTACTAGAGTTTGAAGCCAAAAGGGGGTAACGTGGCTCACAGATCCGCTCATTATGAAGAAACTCTCTGTAAAACACGTTCTATTTGGTAAATACCACAGAGAAATATCCTAACAGAGGGTCCACGAGGCTATTTTCAAATGCGTTACTGATGTGAGGGCGCCACACTAGAGTCTGGAACATATGCCGGCCGCTTAAATCTCTCGCCAAATTAGAACTTAGCGCCTGCGCAAAAAGGTGTTTTCGATCTCCCATAGGCAGCCGGCGAACGATTCAGACTGGATCCAGACGCTAGTGAGTTTAGTGCGATCTCAGCGCCACAATTCTCCCAACCTGTAACAAGATGTCATGATTTTCGATTTCCATTATGGCCTATGGCCGTGGACTCTCTGTTCTAGTACTCTGTGGTAAATACATGCCTTTTGACAATCTTATTGCAGATGCATAGTATCAGAGATACAGTTAAGTATTCTCTATTATGTTTTTGTGTACAACATAACACCAGTTTATAACCCGCGTTTTAAAAAGTCAAAAATTACCACTTAGTTTCCGTATTTATGGTAATCTGCTTTTATGATATATTTTTTTTATTATTTGGTTTTTGACTGGTGATTACCAAGATTTTTTCCATCACCAAGTACACGTTTAGAAGTAGGAGTCATTTAAACGAGACTCTGCAGATATTACTCATTTTCTAAGAGTACTTGAATGCTATTTTGTTACTGTGGTGAGGGTACAGCAGTGTATGAAATTTTTGAAGCAACTTTTGCTCTTGAGCATCTATTTGTTCTTTATTTTAGGAAGAGGTTTAGATTTTCTTCATTAAAATAATCTTTATGAGGGCAACCCCAAAGGAGTGAAAAGAAGCGAAAAACTTAGAAAACGAAAAAAAGGGAGCAAAAAATTGGGGACGAAAGGGATTGACCCCCAAGTTATGTGACATTGGACCATGGTTTCACTGATTTTTGAGCAGTTTTTTCGAGCCTCGCTCATTAAGTCTGGGTCCTCAGAAATTTACCTTTTACACTTCGGGGGCAAACTTTCACCACTGCAGGGGCAAAATAGACCACTGCGGGGGCACTGCCCCCCAAACTTCTTACTTAAAAAATGGCCTGTTCCACTGTATAAGAAATTATGTGAACATCAATAGTTTCGTATCAGAATAAACTAATATAATAAGTACTACTGTGATTATACATTAATAACTTTTTTTCACTAGGGAGTCCGGACGACAACAAATTGTCCAACTCTCACGGAGATTCCGGCGGCAGCAACAAGCTCGATCCGGACAGCGGCTCCGAAGAGGGTCCCAAGAAAAAGCACAGGAGGAACAGGACGACCTTTACCACCTACCAACTGCACGAGCTGGAACGAGCGTTCGAAAAGTCCCACTACCCCGATGTGTATAGCAGAGAAGAACTGGCGATG
This sequence comes from Tetragnatha montana, assembly GCA_963680715.1. NCBI lineage: Eukaryota > Metazoa > Arthropoda > Arachnida > Araneae > Tetragnathidae > Tetragnatha > Tetragnatha montana. The sequence goes on from OY796680.1 coordinate 51,917,912, forward strand.
AAGGTCAATCTTCCAGAAGTCAGAGTGCAGGTGATTAAGAATTATGAAAATACCTCGTGACAAACGTTTGATCTTAATATATATGTATTAATTGAGTGGGTTAGAAAACAAATATGGAGAACAAATCTTAAATTAAATAAATTTGTTACATAACTTAAACTTGGGATGTGAATAAATGTAGTTTTAAAAATTACACCGCATTTTTTCATAGAATGAAATGAGAGTAATATTTTTGTAACAGGTTAATATTTGTAAATATATTATACTATCATACAACTGCAAAAATAAAAACCTTTATAACGTAATGTAATGTAACGTGTATGTAATACTAACTTAATTCTCAAGATATTTACTAACCATAAAATATGTATGAGATAATATAGATTATATATAAACTTTAAAAACAATTTTTAATATCCTATATACTTAGATGCAGGGCTTTTTCAAAGGGGACTCGTGAAGTAGTATTTACAATGACTCTTCCAAATTAATTTCATAACCAATAAATCAAACCTATTGACCTGTGTTTGTCAGTGTATTTTTATTTAAGGAAAAGCTAACTTAACATTCGTATATGGAACGAATGTTTGAATACAAATTCCTTGTACACCTAGGTTTCTCTCCTCACTTCACAAAAATATTTAGCTTTTTACGCACAAAAATTATAACAGAAAACTTTAAGTACTATAATATATTTTACACAAATGGATCCACATACCTCACCTTGAAATATTTAAGCAGTTCCCGCCTGTTGCAAAAATTTATTATGAATCAATTAATGTGATTAATATAAACTTTATTTAAAAAAACTTAATATGGCAAGAAAAATAAACTACATACGCCAATAACTTACTGGTATACAACAATAACATAAACTGGTGACTCTGAGAGTGTTTCGCGGTAGAGAAAATAAGAAGCTGTAACTCTCTCCATAAAAACACTCGGGTCCAAAAAATTAAGGTTAATTTTATTTTTGAAATAATGACACAAATCTTATAGTTCCTTTTGAAAAAAATACATGCCATATGATCTTCTAAGAGTTAAATATGTGGTACGGGATCAAATTAACCTAATAATAGTTTAAGAGGGTATAGTGGTCTTAAATTAAAAAATGGAGTTCCTACCATACACATTTGGAACAGTAACAGAAACGTCCATGTGACGTAAGAGTCATTTATAGCAAAACATTCTCTGCTATTTGCTATTTGTAAAGGAAAGGATATATGATATTCCTGAACACCATGCATGATTTCAAGTGCGTGAATACCTTCATTGAGGAAAATGACGATATTAGATCTGAGTACAAGATAGTTTCATTTTGATATGAAACTTTTTGTTTCAAATACCTGTAAAGACACAATTGTTTCACTTTTGAAATACCAGGAATACTTAGGGCGAGCGCGCACGGGCGACTTTTGTCACGGTGACAAAGAAAAAACAACGTTGCTAAGGCTATTGTTAGGGGCGGGACATAGAAGTATCCAATAGCAGCATTCGCACATGACATCACTGGAGGATAAAAACAACGTTGCTAAGGCCGTTGTTAGGTAAAGTCATGTGATTGAAAATGCTCTATTGTTTTCTAATGATATTTTTGATACTAGTAATCCTGGTCGCCGTGACTTTAGTCGCCCGTGCGCGCCCGGCCTTAGTTTCAAACAGTTCAACAGTCACCACTAAAATTATATGTATTTTTGGTTAATGTTTGCAGGATGACTGAATGATTTATTGTACTCCAAAACCTGTTGGATTTAAATACGTGATAGCCCATCTCTCCCAGTTGCGGCATCACTAACATTAAAAAGGAGACTTGCCAATTCCCTGTGACGTTACATTATGGGCTAGTCCCATTCATAGTTTGAGTTTATGAAACAATCAAATTTCAGTATTTTTTTACTCAGTTTTGAAAATTCCGCTTTAAGAGTGTTTAATCTTAAGCGATATTAAGTGACAATCTTCATTTTGTTCGGATTTTAGCTCTTGGATCCTTTATTGGCAGATCTCCATATGTGATTTCGGAGCTCCCATGTACTATTTGTGTTTGTTTCGACTAATATCTGGGAATCCTGAAAATTAACAATATAGGAACTAAAATATCTGTGTCACTGTTCACAAAAAAATGAAATTATCCTTAATTTTTGTGACACGAGTCTATGATGAAAAATTTAACGCTCTGAATTCGAAAACCAATATAAAAATATCTATTACAGCTAATTCATAATGACAAAAGAACTGGGGTGTTTAAAACGCCCAGCACGTGTCCTCCCCAGCAACAAAAAATAAATCATTCCCACAAAACCACATTACATCAAAACGATTCAATCTTCCATCGCAATAAATCCCGTCCTTTGTGTGTATGTCCGTCCACACGAATCGATCTGCCATCATGACGTCACGACCGAAGGGTCCGATCGGGAGTGTTTGCTCCCACCGAGCCACGCGAATGATTTTCCACTCGAGGGGCCCTCAAAAAAAGGCCCCCTAACTATATTAATCCCCTCAAAAAGCAGCAACATTAAATCACAGCGAAATAGACATCAATGGATTGGCGGGGAGCAATCTCTCGTCAATGCTGCTGGGTTTTTGTGTCATTATTGTTATGACTGTCGTTTTCTGATGGGGGCCCTGAAATTAAGAACCGTACTACTTTTTTTGGGGAACCGTCAGAGGTAGAACAAACACGGGTGTTATGTCTACACCATTGCGCTGCTGTTACAATAAAGAGCTGTGTGAGGTGCTTAGAGTGGCAAGGGTATAAGTCCGCTGAGCGTTGTTTTGGGTAGGGTCGGGTGGGGTAAAATAGGTATAGGGATTTTAACCGTTCATATTTATCAAATTTAATGTTTTTTGGCATGCTGATTTTATTGAGACTCAAGTAAAATCAGCATGCCAAAAAAACATGAATTTTTTTAATATACACTGTTAAAATATCTATAAATATTTTACCCCACCATACTAGTGAAAGTTTCTTGTAAAAACGTCGCTTTATGTTGTTGAGGCAGACCTGAACTGCATAACTTTACTTTAATGTGGCCAAATTATGAAAACTTAACTTGCCGTGGGCCAAAGAATATATTTTATGACATTACTTATGACATTGAGAATAATTATAAGTTATTGGTGAAGGAAAGTTATCACATATTGTGTATGGTCAAAACATAGTTCAAGTTTTTGATTATAACTTCGACGAAATTTTTATTCTTCGAAATTTCACTAACCTTCTTTTTGTTTATTAGCTTGTGGTTGTGGCGAGCTTACTCACCACTATAAGAGTCAGATTATTTAAATGGGGTATTAACTCCGAAGTTCTCTTTTGAGTCGTATTACCTTCGAATCGGTATCTCCCTGTGACTCGCATCTTGCCACAATCAATTATAGCTATATAGGTGAACTAAACAGTTAATCATTTTCGTACATTGTGTAGTGCAGGCTTTTGTTGTATCATTTTGGGGGCTGCACTTACACACCAATTAATGAACTTTTAACTTCGGCTAAACTTGATCGTAATCGTAACAGTTAACTGTTGCTGGATCTAGTTCAGCCGTGACCTTGGCAACTATACTATGTAACGCTAATTATAAAAAACCTTAAAATAGTCCCACATCAATAGGTATTTATCTCAAATTTAAGTATTTCGGACTTAAGCCAATTCCATTCTAAACGGTTCATATCTGGGTCCTTTTTTCCCCCTCAATTTCATTTTCGACTGTTCCGTAAAATGAATTTCAGGGAGGTTCATTGTTGCCGGTTTTCGGGATCACAGGGATTTATTTCCTCTGTTGTGTACAAACAGACGGGTATTGTGAGAATATTGCCTCCGTACTGAAAGGGAGACGTAAGTGTGGAAAGCCTGGATCGCGTTTCTTCAAACACTTTTGAGCTGGATGGATAAGGAAGAAGCGTTTTATGAGGTTTGCGTTTCGAAGCGAACAGTCTGTTGTGTTTGATGCGGATTGGACGAGAATTTCATGAAATTCAGTTTCCGGTATTATCCTATTCTTCTTACCGAAGTAAATTCCGTTTCATAGTTATTAAGAATGGAACTGTTTCACTTACCTATATGCAAAATTTTCCATTATGGGAATTTAAATTTGAAATTATTGAAATATATGTATTATTTTGATTTAATTATTATTATAAAATCCGTTGAACACGAAATGAATTTATTCTCTTGTTACTGATTCAATTCCCTTTTAATTAAATTTTTACGCATTTAATTTTTAATTTTAACTATTTTGCTACATTCAAGAATCAAATGTAAAGTTTTTATAATTTTTTGTTTACATCAATTTTTTTCTTCCAATCTACTTTGGGAAAACTGCAATAAAAACATTTAACAATTTCTTGTATGAAGAATTGAAGATATATCTATATTTATGTTAGTTATTATTATGTTATCTATATTTATAGTTAGTTGTTTGAATAGAACTTATTGACTACAATAAAATTTATTCAAGCTCTTCTTGACTAACTAATACTAAACAGTGAATGAACCTTTATTTATACTCAGAAGGGATAAGAAGAAATATTTTGTAATTCAGCAAGTAAATTATTAAACATTGTGGGGTTCAATATGAAAGAAGTTTATGCGAAATATCCTTCCTTTTATATAAACGTGAAATGATATATATTTCATTCCTTCTCCTTTCATTAACCTGATTATTTAAAATTACAAATATCTCAACTAAATATCTAATATACACATTTCTTTCTCAATCCACAGGTGTGGTTCCAAAACCGGCGAGCGAAATGGCGCCGGCAGGAGAAACTGGAAAGCCAGAACGCCCTGCGGACCTTAGGGCACGTCTCGGGCGACTTCCACAGCCCAGGGGGGCGCCCCCAATCCCCCATCACCAGCCTCGCCAACGCCCTCAGCTCCTCACCCTCCTCGGTCATCACCCCCACCGGCTCTAGTCAACTCTCCCTCGACCCCTGGTCCCTCTCGGGGCCCCTCCTGGGTCCCTCCCTGGCCGCGGGGCTGCCCGGGTTCCTCAACAGACACCCTTCCGTCTACCCCAGTTACCTGACTCCGGCCGCCCCTGCCATGCCCTGCTCCATGCCCCCCGAGCTGGGTGGTTCTGGGGGCCCTCTGGAGCACCCGGGCCCCGTCAATCTGTCTCTGGGACCCACGGAGGGGAACGGAGACGAGAATGGACTCGACCCGAGAAGTTCCAGTATCGTTTCGCTGAGGATGAAGGCGAAGGAGCATGTGGAGTACCTACATAAAGGATTGGCGATGATTTAGGTCTTGATATTTTTTATGGGTTGGTTCGCATATCAACTAAGCTATAAGTCCAATTGTGGCCATCGACTGTTGGAACTTGCATAAAGTTTGGGCTCTTCTTCCTTCTTATTCAAGCAGAATTCCAGTGACTAGGGACCATCAGATGCAGCTTTTCAAAAACTATCTGAAAACGACCCAACCAAGTGAAATCTCATCAAAGAAGTAATCGAGGTAATAAAAGACTATACTTGACAAAAACGTTTCCTGACCCAACGACGCCACTAACAAACAAAGTAGTTCTCAGCGCGGTGTCTGAATTTTGTGTGAAATGAAGAACGTCAATTTAAAAACATGATTATTTTGTTAAATCCACGTATGGTATATAGCGTCTTTTTATCACGATTTGCGTACAGAAACTCCTCCTAGCAACCCAACAAGCTTTCTGTTTACCCATTTTCTAATTCCCTTTAGTGACGTACTGGGTTCAGGAAACATAGCTGTCGAGTTTAGATCTCAAGAGTACTCATTTTCTTATAAACAGAGGAGTCAACCTTGGTTGATTTTTTTTTATTTATCCCACAAGAAATTTTTTTGTATTCTTCTTCGTCTTACTTAACTCTCTGATTTGAATCAGATCAGATCCATGAGTTCATTCCCTGTAAATACATCCAGGACAACGCATTTAATTCGATGTTGTGAAATGGCCTGGATGTGCTAGCCCTTCTTTCCAATAGTTTTTTTTTTTACAGAGGCCTTACTTTTAAGGATATGAGTTTTTGATTTACAGCTGTTATTAATAAAATTTAAAAACCTCATTTATTTGGTTGATATCGTTTTTATTTCGCTTTTGAGAAGCTGCATCTCGCCCTTGTGTGGAAACTAGATTGTGTCCCAGTGAATCTTGGAAGATTGAATTAAGATACCTGTACCTGTAAAAAACTTAAAAACAGTGATTGGTAAAAGAGAGAGTTCTTTGAGAGATTATGAAAAAATGAGATGACAATTTTGTACATAAAACCTTTATTTAATTCGAAAATTGGAAAAGAGACTTTCTTTGATGACTTTAAGAAATCGACTTCTTGAACTATGATGTCTTGGAGTACCTGAAACTATTTATATGTGTTGCAATTCGAAAATTTGTTGTAAAAAAGAAGCTTTAAGACCACGGAGATTCTTATCTCCTCCAACTATAAAAGCTTTTATCCGAAGCAACTCTATAACAAAGCAACTGGAGCAAAATATGTCTTTCCTGGAAAGAAAATGTTCTTTATTTTAGGTCAAGGTATTCTAAAAATCATTCCAAAGTATCCAAGGATTGAGAAACTACCTTCGTTTTGAAGTCAAGTCCTTAATTCTGCTGCTACGAAGTATCAAAGTTTATAACCTAACATTTTCGTGGGTGAAAAAAACTTTGAAATAGACAATAAGTCTAAAAAAAGGACAGTGGAAAACTGTTAAAATGAAAGTTGGTTGCAATATTTTTAGAAATGAAACTCAGTGACGCAGCTTATGCGTTGAATTTTTGAATTTCCTATAAGCAAAGACGATCCCCAAGATTGAAAATAATACATATCTGATAAAAAAAAAAAAAGATTATTTAAACCACCTTATGTGTGATCTATGAATATGAGTGGTTCAGTACAAAAGTGGGAATATATGTGATTGTAAATTATAAATATCTGTTTATTATAATTGATGTATGCTTTTGAAGATTATAAATTAAAAATTTCATCTGGTTATCATTGCTTATTTTTGTACTTACGCAATAGAAAGATTAAGATATTACGATAGTGTAAATTTTAGCGAACAAAACTAGCTACTGTATTTAAAAAAATAACACTTCATTTGAAGGTAATACTTTAATTATATAGGAATTTATCCAAATACTAATTCAATAATATGAGCCTAGTCAAAGTTTTATTTAAAACTCAAAAAGTGAGCTTAATAAAATTTGAAACCCAAAACACAAGTAAAATGTTTTAAATAGGTAGTAGTAAACCTATATAAATTTTAAAATTATTTTTTTCATTTTCTCTCAAGTTGAAAAAGAATAATTTTTAGTCTTATCAAAAATTTTCCCATGAATAAAAATTTTGAAAGTGATTAACATCTCCTGGATTATATTGTTTAATTAGCGATTTTTATTAACTAATTTAATTGGGTTTACTTGATTTCAAGAAGCCTCAATGAGTAAACATTTTTGTAATACACCTTTCTAATCTTACCTTATAAAATAATTAATAAATGAATTTCTCCTACTGATTAAATTATTTTACTTATGAACAACTGAGTATTAGGACTTTTTTATATATTAGAACATTTCTAATTATTTTAAACCGTGCACATTAAATCACGAATGCATTTTTAACAAAATTATTTTTATTATACTTAAAATTTTATATTAATATTCCAAAAGTTGAACCCAATGCAATTATTAATTTTAGAATATCTCTATTTCTTTATGTAATTATTTATTTAAGATAAAATTATTTTATGTATGGAATGGTATAATAAGAAACAATATTAAAATAGTTTATTTTCAGTTTTTAAGTAAGTTGGTTATTTATAAGAAAATTAGTAGACTTATCAAGAAAATCACTAGAAATCACTAACTATAAATGAAAAGCTTCTAGGAAAGATGAACTTGGAATGCGGAGGTAAGCAGCTAAGCTGTATCCAAAAAATCAGAGTAAGGAGATATTAACAATTTTATGCCAGGCTTGATTAAAAAACCAAAGGAAACATGATTCTTCCATAGATCTAATAATGTCTTTTTTTCTATTTTGTTGAAAGTTATTTAGTAATTCCTTCTTACATTCAAAAAAATGTATTTATTTATCCATAATAATTTTCTATTATCGGTATTAAACATTTTGTAAGTAACAAATATTCAGGATTCGCAAAAAATGAAATTTATGTGATTTTATACAGGTGACGTTTTGAGAAAATATTCAAGTAGTTCTTTAAAAAAATTAACTATTTTTTCTTCTTAAATAGTTTATTTCATGAATATAAAAAGTAAAAATTTAGGAATTTGAGTTACAGTTAAGAATAATGAAAACCTGATTTAGTTTAAGAATCCCCTCAAATAAAGATAGCTTTCTTTTAAATTTATCTTTGTAATAAATACGCTTAGATCATAGAAAATATATAAAATTGCAAAATATAGGAGTATAATGTTGTCTATCTATCTAAGCAAAAGAAGCATATAAAGCACCATAGAAGCACTTGGAATTCTACTTATCTTTTATGGAATCAAGAGAACTATTCAGGAAACCAACTATAATCAAAATCAACCTATGACAAAAATAGTTATACATTAAATTATAATTTCTTTCATATTAATTGAAATACTCACAAATTGACTACGTATTTTTTTCTTAAAAAAACCATTATCTTTATAGTAGATATTATGTCCTATCACCTCTTTAAGAAATAATATTTTTAATTGAAACTCAATCAAATTTCATTCAACTGTTTTCCTGTATTTTGTGCATTTATAACTTTGTTACTTAAAAATATGAAATTTGAATAACTGTTTTAAATTTCATTTCACATTAGTTTCAATAAATTTACGTAATTTCACAAAAAAAAATAAAATATGCGTAAAAATTACATATTAAACTTTCTTAAATTCAAAATATTAAGTCCTTAATTTAAAATTCGTTAATGTTGACACTCGTGGAGCTAGGATCTCCATAGAGGGAGCATTGCCAACAGGAACGAAATAATCAAGTATAAGCAAAAAATCTATTAAAGGGAACATGATTCAGTGAAGTTTACGAGTTTCAAAGAAATTGATTGTAATAAAATATCTATGAATGATAAATTTAAATTTAATAGTATTTTGCAGTAAATTTCGGGGGAAATTTCATCCATGAATAAAGTTTAAAAGAATTATAACAGTTGCAGTACATTATTTTCCTTTCTAGGTTTAAAAAAAAATATCTCGTTTTATATAAAACACCAAAACGTTAAATTCAAAATTAAAATAAATAATTTGTGATTAAAAGGGAAACAATATAAAAGTTAGTTAATTCATTTATCTTTTCTAATACCTAATAATAATAAAATAAACAAAAAAACAGACATGATGATACTTTTTTTAAAAAAATACAGATACAGATACATAAAAAGATGTAACATTTATTTTCAATGTATTCTTTCCCAGCTTCGTCGCACAATACTCTACTTTGATTCTTTTCTTTGTTTTGAAACTCGATTCCTGTCTCACCCCCAAAAAAAACAAATCTCTCCACAGTTACAGTGATCTAAATCCACCTGAGATCGAATATCAGGTAAGAAAAAATTTACTCGCGAACTTAAATTGAATCACGTGTGAAAATCAACCCATCCTTAGCAATTCATCAACCTAAAGAGTTTTTTCTAGGCTCCTCTTCTCAAGACCATGTAAACCGATATGATGGCGATCGAGGCTTAAGATTCTTATCTGCTGTCAGCTGTACAAGGAACAGCGGATCTTTAATTGGCATGACACGAAATGTGTGTGAACTTTATACGACTGTCGTGATGTGTTTTTAGATTTGATTTGTAATGGATCTACTTAAGGTCTCTTCACGGTTGACGGGGTAACTCGAGAAATGGGATTTGCTCTCGTGTCTTGGTTTGTTCTTGTTAGCATAGGTAGGATCTGCTTACGCTTGTTAACTTTGAAATATTAGAAAAATCATACGAAGTATCAGAAACCGAAGATAGTCATATATTTTTATTTTACAGGAATTTCGGTTTAATAGATTTATGTAACTTCATGTACAGGAAAATCTGAGTTAAATTAAAAAATAAATTCTGATTCTTTACATCTGTTTACATTAATAGGTTTAATACAAGTCTATTTCAAGCGGTTTTCTTATGCAAATATGCAACTAAAGGTTTAGAAATAATCTTTTTATAAAATTCAAACTATCAAATAAAAAACGCATACTACTTCAATTTAGTAAACTTCATGAATATGCTCACTCGCTCTCTCTAGTACATAGTAAATCATTCTCTACATCTCACGTTCAAATATTCTTTCAAATGGGTCTTTGTATATTTTATGTCCCCTTTCCTGCATAAAACTACAATCCACTTCTTTTGTACTGACTAATATTCTTAAAGCGATGGAAAATACTTGAAGGCAAAACAACTTTTCTAAACTGAGTAAAATATACTCTAATCTGAGTGTTTCACTAACTAAAACTGGCTCCGAATCAAATTTACTCAAGTTTTGGAACATCCATAAACTTATTTTTGAAAATATGCAAGTACTCAAAAATGATACATCATGTGCTCATTTTTGAGCAAGTGCATTTGTTTCATTAATATAAAGCACTGGCCGGTATCCTTCTGACAATGTCAGCCTCCGTCAAAACTACCCCCTTTGATGGTATAGTGTTTGATCAAAACAGGACTAGCCCATAACGTAATGTCACATGGATGTGAGAAGTCCACTTGTAATGTTAGTGATGTGATGCCTCATCTGGGAGAGGTGGAGTATCACGTTTTAAACTTAATTAAATTTGCCTTAATTATACGATTCATTCACTGTCATTCTGCAAAGATATTAAACAAAAATACATATAATTTAAGTGGTGACTGTTGGATTGTTTGAAACTAAGTATGTCTGGTATTAAATTGAATAAATGAATGAATTGAAATAAATGTGTCGTCATATTATTTGAAACAAAACGTTCCATATCAAAATGAAACCATATTTATGTACTCGGATTTCAATCGTCATTTGAATTGACGTCGATTTCATTGAAATCGTCATTTTTCTCAGTGTATGATTGTTGCACAAAGCCAAATTTAAACTTTTCCTTGAGCCTTTTTCAGTAGTATAGCTTTTGACGATTTAAAACGCCATTATTTTTTTCTCTCTTATAAGTTGGTTGCTGTGTCTATGTTTCCTTCGTGCAATTTTCAGCATAGCTTTTTGACGATTTGAGTGCCACTATTTTTTCACACTGTTAAGTTCCCCTATGTCTACTTTTTTCGACCGTATAGTTCACAGTATAGAGCATTCGCACATGACGTCACACTTGATGACGTGGAGGGCAAAAACAACGTTGCTAAGGCTGTTGTTAGATACGGGAAATTAAGCATCCAATAGAAGCATTCGCACATGATTGAAAATGCTCTATAGGTATTTGGACTGAACAATATCATGGGTTTCAGAATACTCTTTGGTATACCTTCTACTTGGTATAATTTCGCCCCTACCCTCAAAAATTCTCCAGTACTGTGCTACATCACGTTGTAAATGCCTAAAGAAAGCCCTTAAAATGGAAACCATTTACATGTGCTGATACCAAACAGAAATGGTTAGAAGAAATTGCTAAATATGCCCCCCATCCCAGCAATCTGCATCTCCCAGAACCCCTACCCCCTCCCCTAATCCCTAGTCACCACCCACTAAATCCCTATTACCGACAAAGCGTAATGAACCGGAAAAAGAGATAACCTCTTACCTGGAACCGAGCACAAAAGGCCCCTTTGTAGGCGTAATTCGACCTGACACCGAGAATAAGCAATCTGGTGCTCAAGCCCTGCTGGACACCTCTCTTCGGCGCTTACCTGAAAGGGAGGCCGCCCGCTAGACAGCGAGGAGACACCGCCGGCGTCTCGCGCGGTGAGGCGGAAGATGACAAAGGTGTCGCGCCCTCTTTGTTGTCATCACCGGGCCTCACAATTTTTTTTTTGCCACACGTCGCTTGGTTGTCTTTGAGATGGTGAGAGGCCATGCATACTTGTTTGCCTTGCTTTTGTGGACGGTGATTGGTGGTTTGAGATGTGATTTTGGTGGGGGGGGGGTTTGGTCGGGTTAGTGTTGGTTGGGCTTTGAGTCTGTGTTCGGTGGATTTGGTGATTGGTGTGGTCAGTTGTGTTTAATTTAATTGTGTGTTCACTTAAATTTCTAACGCCGTAGCTTTTACTGAGGGAGAAAGAATTGTAGAGCTGAGAATGAGGAGATAAGAATAAGAAAGAAGGGCCACCGTAAAGTTTTATTACATCCAGTGCTTGGATGTAATAAAACAATTTGCGGCCTGACCACCAGCAGTTTTTCTCCCCTATCTCCCTCAATCTCTTTGTATCTCCCCTCGCACTCGCCCCTGAGAGCTGTCGAAAATTCACTACAAGGTGGGCCGTAGACTTTCTAGATGTAATAAAACTTGGATGTAATAAAACAATTATCTCCAGGAAGAAACCTGAGTTTATGGCGCCGGTGTCTTCATGTGGTGAATTTTCGACAGCTCTCAGGGGCGAGTGCGAGGGGAGATACAAAGAGATTGAGGGAGATATGGGAGATAAACTGCTGGTGGTCCGGCCGCAAATTGTTTTATTACATCCAAGCACTGGATGTAATAAAACTTTACGGTGGCCCGAAGACACCGGCGCCATAAACTCAGGTTTCTTCCTGGAGATAATTGTTTTATTACATCCAAGTTTTATTACATCTAGAAAGTCTACGGCCCACCAAAGAGAGAGAGATGAGAGAGAGAGAGAGGGAGGGGGGGAGAGAGAGGGGAGTGAATGAGAGAGCGAGAGGAAAGAGAGGGAAAGGCATGTAGGAGATTCAGAAAGGAAGAATAGTGAAGGAGAGAGTGGAAAAGAAAGAGAGGAATAAATATAACTTAAGATTGAAATGAGGTAGAGGAAAGAAAATAATACACAACCTATAAGATTGTGAAAGAAATCAAAATGTTTTCACACTGAACAATCCCTTCAAAGTTAAATTTCACAGGAGCAAGAAAGAGATTTTGAAAGAAAGAAAGAAGGGTTAAGGACGTAAGTAACATATTTCTGTTTTACATTTTGAGTATAAAAAATAACACTATAGGTATTTAAGATTTCAGTGATGATAAACTTTACGTCTTTAACTTTTCTTTTTATCTTTTAGAAAAAAAACCCGAGACACTATTCACATCAACAAAAACATCTTTTTAGGAACCTGAAATTACCTAAACATAAATTCAAAACTACTTGATAATATGCAAAACATCAACTTCCAAAATTTCATTTCATCACGTAGCTGTTGAACCTATTCTATCAGCACTCATCAAATTTACAAAAATCGTCCTCCAAATGTCATTTCAATCACTCGAACAAGGTATTTCACCGAAACATTTCCAGAAAAGCAATTCCGGCTTAAGTACAGCTCAACTTCTGCCACAGCCCCCAACGGGGGTATAAAAAATACACGTTTGCAAAGGAATTCGAATCCCGAAGGGCTTTATTTATAAAGAAGTCAAAACAAAATTCGATTTAGAAGCGGTGAAAAAATTGACTAAACCCTCGATTCTAGACGTTCCATTCCACCTGATTTATTATTCTATTTTATAACGTTCACTTTTTGATAAAAAAAAAGGAGAATTTTTATCTTTTTTTCTGTGGATTGGTCCCCGCGGGGAATACGGTTTGCGTGGGTACCACCAGGGGTTACCTTAGTGGAGTTGAGAGTGCGAGGGAAGAAAAACGTTTGCAGAGTAGATTACTCAAGAAATTTCTATCATGAGAGCCAGGCAAATGGTTCCGGAAGTCGGAAAAATTCATGAGAGGATTTGACTATGGATGCTCTTCTTCTCATGCATGGAATCTCGAATTCTGTAAGCATGATTTTGGGTAAACATGGGGAATTATTTTCACACAACGCAATTTTCCCTTGAGGTGAAAAATGTATTTTATGCATTGAGTATTTACAAAACTAATGTATATTCTTTACTGGACAAATAAGTCATGTTTACTACCAGTATTTTCAATAAACGAAGAGAAATATTACGCTCTTGAATATGAATCTCCGTGGGTTTTTGTTAAAAAGGTGAGAAAATACGTTCATACAACAAATAACATTTTCAGTTGTAAAATGCAATCTATACAAACGTTGCATTATTTTCCAATGTGTAAAATTTTATGTTTTCTAATTAAAATAAATATACCTATTTCTTAAAATAATTGATACTTGTTTTGTTTTTATTAGAAAACTTTCTAAGCAGAAAAATATGTAATCAAACCTTTTTATTTCTGCAATAATACCTAATTTCTGCTTTGAATAAAATTTCATAAAGATTCAAAAGTTAAATAAATGAATAAGTTAATTATAGGTAGTTATTCTAATTTAGTAGTGCTAAATGAGAATATATATTAATGCTAAAATATGCAATTCAAACCTATAAATTATTTATATTGAAAAGCAAATATTTTAATGGTATCAAAAGATTACTGTTAAAAAAAATATCTTACCAATTTTTTTTTCAAAACTACTAATAAAAAATTTTATTACCTCCCTTTCATTCTTTTACTTTATAAACAATAAGTAATATGTTTGCAAATATTACTATGATTCTATCTAAGAAAAAACTCTCATAATGTACATGTTTTATATCTATTAAAAACTCAATACAATAATTTTTATATGGTTGCCTTTTATTTGGAACAGTTTAAAAACTATCAAATTGTTAAAAAGCTAGGAAATTTGATTCAAGCAATTTATAGTAATAGTTATAGTTATTTTTTAACATGATCAAGTTACATTTAAACAAAATATTTCCTTTACATTTCTTGTTATAAATATTTTCTCCCCATAAATTAATTTATACCCACATTTAAATCCCTCCAACCCATTACATTTATGACTGGTTTCCCAACCCATAATTACTTTTTAGAAACCCAAATAAAGTATTACAATAAAAGGGGGGGATGGCAAAAATTGATTTCATCGCCACATCGCTGTTCATTAAACTCTCTCGATCAAACACTTTTTCCCGTCATTTCTCTCGACCTAAGTTGTTTTCGCGTTTAATCTTTAGCATAATCCAATTCCTCGATCTATCGAGCGAACACTTCGATGGGGACCGAAAAGTCGCGCAAAAGACATAACGCAATTACCCCATCTCGGGATCCAATCCACTCTCTGCCCGGGCACTTACGGGGGGAGATTCCATTCAATCCATTCCCCACCATAAATAATAACAAAAGAAGGGGAGAGCAACAAAAAAAAAAAACGCTCTCCGACAGAGACAGAAAAAAAATCCCTCAAAAAGGGGAGAGAAAAAGACGCGACAGTTGTCTGTGGAAACGGCCGCCAATTTATTTCGCGCTGAAAACTCAATTTATGAGGTGTGCGGCGTTATTAAATTTTCCAGATTTTCATGTTGAATGGCGAAATTAAGTGAGGCGGGACTCTGCATTAATGGCTTTTCGACCCTTCTTGATATTATCTCTTGGACAGTGTCACCCCTCGCCGCTTTTCGGCGCAATTATTTTTTCCCGCGGTCTTCCATTATCGCCTACTCCTATTTTTTTTCACCCGGTGATTTTTGTGCTGTTGGGATTAAGTAGTAATTTCCGCCTGATGATTTTGCGTCCGTTTATAGAGATAAAAAAAACGCCAAAAGGCGGGAAAAAATGCGGTAATTTGGCGAGCAAACTTCGTTTTGTGCGGCGGTACTCCTTCGGTAATGAAATCAGCGGTGAGGTTTTTTTTCTCTCTGCGGTGCGCCTCTTTGAAAAACCTCATTTAATTTTTCCATCCTCGGCGCTCATTACTGTAATTGTTTTATCAACACGAGCGGGCGGAATAGTTACAATTATACCACTTTGTTTGATGAGAGTCGTAGTAAAAGGAGAAAATAAATGAATTGTTCTTAAAATGCCGGAGATAATTTTTGCTCCTCTGAAAAACTGTGGCTTGGTTTCTTTTCTTGGGATGTTCGTGATTAATTTTATGTAAGAAGCATTTTGATGGATATTTTTTTATGACGAAGAACTCATAATTTGGATCAAAGAGGTATTTTTTAGCTGTTAATTTGCTAAACGAGTTAACATAAGGAGTAATCCTATCAGTACAGCATTTGATGGTTCATATAATTTAATACCTAAAATGATTGCTTAAGCTTGATTGACTTTACCTTCTAACCGGAGGTATAAAGTATAGTAGATTTTAAAGGCGGAATTTCCAAAAAATAAATTATACTTGAAATAATTTTATCAGAATGATACCGATTGAAAATTTTCTAAGAATCTGTTGGGTTATGGCTTCACAACTGAAAGATCGGATTGAAAGATTCTATTTGTTTACATGGTAGATTTCAGCAATAATTCTGTTGTAGGTATTATAAGTAACCAAATATAGAATAATTTAAAAAATAATTTAATTGAAAATACCTTGGTATGCAGTTTAGTGAAAAGTAATTAGATTAGTATAGTAGAATTTTACTTAAGTATTTGTCTGAGTTTCTTTTCTTTTTTTCTAGGAAGTAGTGAAAAGAGAATCTCAGAAAAATAATCAGATTATTCCAAAAAAAATTCGTATGGGTATGGCTTTGGTTTTTACGTAAATTATTTCACTACTCAAACACTTTTTAAATTTGTAATTGTTTTTTTTTTTTGGTAATTATTTTATTTGTGATTTCTTCGTCTCTGAGAAGGGAGTTACAAAATCATTAGGGGTTGCGTTCAAATAGTATAACATTGGATAGGTTTTGGTCATCTATGATTATGTAAGAATAATTTATAATAAGAATAACATACCTTCATGTACTACTTCAACATACTTCATATTTTCATTTTAATAACGTACCAATAATATGTGTGATAAAAATACTAATATGTAATGAGAAGAATATATTATCTCTTAACTATGTGAGAATGTCTATTTTTGAAAAAAAAAAACTTAATCCAAAAAATCCTTATTTTGAGCAATCGCTCAGGTCAAAATGTTAGTTTTCAACACTAATTTTCTTTTGTAAAACTTATGTTACATTATTTTCTTTTCAAGTTCCGAAAATAAAGTATTTTAGTGCTTTACGTAAACATAATTTATATCTTCTTTCTCTCTCTTAGTCAGCAAAAATGAGCAAATGGTAGTACGAACCCTAATTAATTTGTTTATTATAATCCGAGAGTGCAAAGCAACTTTTCATTTGTAGTAGGGAAGGGATATAGTAGAGGAATTATATTTATTCAAAAACACTTATTATGTGTGGTAAAAAATTATTTAGAATGTTCAATTTGAGGGCTTAACTTACGATTAATTTATAAGTAACTTCACATGTTTTACTTTCAATAATACTTCAATAAGTAAATTTTTTAAAGTCATGCATAAAGATTTTTACAAAAAATAGAAACTGTAATTTTTTAGAAGCTAATTTTAGATGAGGTAGAGTTACATTTATTTTTCAACCTTTTTTTTTTTAATTCTTATAATTTACATTGAAAGAAAAAAACTTTTCCCTAACTAATAATAGAAAAGATAATACACCATTATATTTTTACCTGAAGTATAATTATTTTACGGTCTTTGGTAACTAAAATAATAAGAAAATATAAGTAATTATAGGATAGTTTCTTAGGACAATTCCTTAGTTGAGGATTAGGAATTTATTAAATCAATTTCGGAAGCAAATTATGTGAAATAGTTTTGAAACATATATTTTCTATTTGCAATTAGTTTTTAAATTTTTATTTGAAGTCTTCATTACTCGCTAAAACTCTGCACCCACCCTTCTGGAATGCTGTTTATTTATGATTAAAATATATCGGACTGGACAAAAATTGTTCACCCCTATTTATTGCTTAGAAAATTATACCGGTTAACATCTTCTGAACATTTATTTCAGTTTTCAATTTCAGTAAGATATTTATAGTATTCATTTTAGAAAACTAAATTTAAAATTTTGGAACAAAAAGTCCCAATTATGCCTTATTAGTAGATATTCGATGCAGCCATATGTTACTTTTAGATGTTAAAGGATTTTCCCTTTATACAAGTAGTATACTATATATAGCTCTGAAAACAAAAACAAAAAATTAAAATCGTAAAAAGCAGGATCCATAATTATAAATTTCTTGCCAACATAAATTTTTAAAATCATAAATTTATTACACATTTTCCTGTTCCTAAATAAAATACTAATAAAATGTATAATGCTTTATCAGAAAAGGATCATACTTATCATATTAAAATTAATTTACTTATTTATTACGTATTATCACATTGACCGCGTTTAGTAACCTTAATATTCAGTTTTACGGTGTTTGATATATTTTTATTTTAAATATGAAAATATGATTTTGTTAATGAAGAGTATTTTACGGAATAACTTCAAGTTGTTCCGCTCGATAACAGATGGCGCAACTAATAAGTCTTTGGCGTTTCTGTCATTCAACCCATTGATGTATCGATGATTAATATTAATAAAAGGGAACATTTTTAACAATTTTTTTTTTAAAAATACACGGACGACAGACGATAAGAATGTTTTGGATTGAATTGCAACAAAGAGTTTAGACGTCCTCATTTTTATCGAATATTTTGAATTGAAGATTTCCTCCCTCTTACTGGTTTTGATAATAATAAATTTATGAATTAAAATATTTCTTAAATAATTAATTACGTATCTTTAATTTTATAACCTTTTTAATTTCAATAAAAAAAATGTATTTCATGATCTAAAAGGTTTTCAGGTTTTTTCTTCCTATTTCTTTCTCTTCCTGATCCTTTTTATCCATTCTCTTCCTCTTTCTTCTCTTCCTCTTTCTTCTCTTTCTCTTTCTTCTCTTTCTCTTTAATCAAACTCCTCTTCCCTCCGTCTCGATCTGTTCTCTTCATTATGAATCTCTTTATTTTCCTCTCTCTCTATTTATTTTTTATCTCTCTTTTTATAAGGTATTTCCTTCTAATATATAATATATATATATATATATATATATATATATATATATATATATATATATATATATATATATATATATATATATATATATACTCATCTTAGAATCTTTGAATTTAAACTAGATAAATAATGCAAACTTGAAGCAGCGCCAATGCTGCATGCAACAAGAGCATGAATATAATTAAGGCAAAATAAATTTTTATAATTAAAATAATCACTCAAATGAGCCAGAAACAAAACCCACAACAATTAATAAAGTCCACCATACCTCTGTCACTTCATCAGGGGTACCAAACAGAAGCATGGTGGACGGGTCGTTTTCTGTTGGTTCTGTTCTACCAACAGAAAACGACCCGTCCACCATGCTTCTGTTTGGTACCCCTGATGAAGTGACAGAGGTATGGTGGACTTTATTAATTGTTGTGGGTTTTGTTTCTGGCTCATTTGAGTGATTATTTTAATTATAAAAATTTATTTTGCCTTAATTATATTCATGCTCTTGTTGCATGCAGCATTGGCGCTGCTTCAAGTTTGCATTATTTATCTAGTTTAAATTCAAAGATTCTAAGATGAGTTATATATATATATATATATATATATATACATACATATATATTAGAAGGAAATACCTTATAAAAAGAGAGATAAAAAAGATATATATATATATATATATATAAGTGTAAAAACGTTGGCATTATTAGTTTTAATGATTTAAGGAAAAGTTACTAAAAGGAATTTTGCATCTCAAAAATCTTTTAAAAAGATAAAAGAGATAGAGATAAAAGGATTAAAAAAGAGAGAGATGAATAATTTTAAAAATATATTTAAATTTCATGGTGAGAGCTATCCCGATATCCCTTCTACACCTCTATAAATAGATTTAAATGTAACTGAATTTAATTTGTCGATGCTACTGTAGAATAAAAGATATTAATTTAAATTACAGTCAGAACAAAAAATTACACATCTACTCCCATCCGCACAAATATTCATCCTCTTCAAAAAACACTCCACACACTTTTACACAATTCCAATAAATTTTCGATTACTTAAAGTTCCCCCGTCACGAAATTTCCATCACCGACTTCGATGACACTCAATCCAAGGGGTCAAACCCCTCCCCTCATCAACTCCTAAATCCCCTCATACCCCAGCAGTTAAGAGCAAAGCATTATATTACCTCACTACTATATACTTCTCCCTCCCGGGGGCGTCTTCCCATTTCCATAATCCAGACGAGAGCAACAGAAGCGCAACTCAAACATCATCCCTCTCCTCCAATCACACACCACGCCGAGCGAGAGATTCGTACTGTTTTTTGCCCCTCCTCTTTATTTACCCTTTTAGTCACCACCGGCATTAATATTACCCGCCATTTTGATTTCCAACCCACTTTGTCTATTCTAATCAGATTAGCCACTCCTCGCTAACCCCTCTCCCACAGTACTTAACAACACCCCTCCCCCCTATTTTTTGAAGAGGGGGGTCCGAAACGGGACGGATATCCGGCCGCGTGTCCGGCAAACGCCCGGCCGGACCGTGGATCGCCCCCGGGTAGACTCCCCTGCGTTTTAATAATGGTGGGATTACCGCAAATCCTTTATTATTATCATGAAGGCCCCCCTGAGAAATGTTTTGGGGGTGGGATTTAATGGCAAACACAAATAATAGGGGTGGATATAGAGAGAGATGTAAGCCGGTGTCTTTTTTTCTCTTGTCAGGGCCTTCGGGCACCGGTTAAAACCAGTTAATGAAAGTCTATGATCCTTTTGTGTGGAGGTAATAAGGGTATTGACTGCTCTGTAGTCTTTTGGTTGAATTTTTATTGTGTTGATAAAATGGATCGGGATTTTAAAGATCGTGGGACTCTTCTTCGTTGGAAAAAATAGTTATTCAAAAAATGCTCTTTAAGTGCGATTATATCTCTTTTTATTACATACCTAGCAAATCACATGTTAAAGTTTAGTTTTTATTCGATTGTGATAAAACGTTATTTTTTGAATTGTGTAAGGAAACTCTTCCCTTATAAATATAATCGTTTTCTCTAAAAGTTATGAGTTATTCTCTGTAAATTTCTACTGTACATATTTTTTTATTTTGATTTCTTGAACGATAAGAGGTTTAAAAAGGAATTATATAGTATCAAAACACATTAAAATTACTACTTAAAACTGTTATAGGACAAGGTTTGATGGTAAGGATAACAAACGTTTAATTAAATTTAATTAAAAACTAAACTCCTCGGCGCAACAGCCCTAGTGGGCCAAGGCCTACGATGCCCATCTTCGTTCTCCTGACCGTGGGCCCTGGGGTGCAAGGCATATGTCTCGGTTAGGTGGTCAGTCTAACGCAAGACCCCCAGTGTTTAGTTCCCAAGCACGCTTGGTCCTTTTAAATTTAATTACCGCTACCAAAATCAACAAAAATACCTTTCTGTGCTTCCCTTTATATTGTAATACAAC